>JAQNDB010001125.1:0-56091 GCA_029204045.2 Tillandsia leiboldiana
CAGATCGAGGTAAGGGGATCGCTGAGTAGATAGATCTCATGAGAGATTGAAGTTGCTGTTAGACAGATACTGTACCCTCCCCTCAGACTTTGTATTTCCTTTATTTGGGGTCTGGCTTGAGCCAGCTGGTTATACTTTGTGGTGAGCTGGGGAATATTGTATTTATTACAGTTTTATATTCTTAGTTCTAGTCTGAGTTACTATGTGGTCTTCTATTCAGCTCTGTATTATGCTCTTTTATTGTTATATTATATCTGACTTTACCAGCGCTTCGTGTACGCGAAAAATTCTGTATGCACACGGATCTGTAGACGGGGCCCGGGTTCTGATTTACACCCGGCGTGACACGGAGTGTCAACTTAGCTCTTGTTGAATCTTCTCTAAGTCTCGATTACTGATTGACAATTTTATCACTTCAAGACTCCGACTCAACTCACGAAATATGCCAACACAAAAAGGTGTAACAATCTCTCCCTTTGGCAATTTCGTGACAAAACCCAAAATACATAAAATGCTCAAGACACTCATCTTAAACCAAAAAATCAAAACTCAATGTTATCACCAAAACATTGATTTTCTTTACGTGAAAGATCCAATAAACAAAAATTACATTTGAACCAATCTTAGAACAAACTCTATGACTTAGGACTTGGAGTCTTAAAATGATGTAGATCCTACAAAACAAAACTCCAAACAAATCAAAAGTCAGTTGTCAGAAATTAAAGTTATATCCTACATTTGATTCGTCCTTTGGTTCTTTTTGTTTTTTTTGGCTTTTTCCTTTTTCATCATCTCCCCCTATCTCGATGATCTCATCTCCGTCTCCCCCTATCTCGATGATCTCATCTCCGTCTCCCCTATCTCTATGATCTCCGTCATTTCTCTTCTCCCCCTTTTTGTCACAAATTGTCAAACAGTGAACATACTAGACAAAAGGAAATCACTAACAGCATTAGTTCATAGAGAAAGAGAGATAAAAGCTCAGTTCCGGTATATAACAAAAATGCAGATTGCGTACCGGTAGTCGAAAGCAAAATCAAATAATTTCTTGAAACAAATCCAGATTTTGAAATATTTGAATACCGATTTGTATTCCCATCAAGAAAGCAATTTAGGTGCTTGAAAATAATATGAGATCACATAGATGTCATTCAATCCAATTAATTTTACAAAAATTAAAAAGATTTACTCCGAAATCATGAAAAACAAAGATAAAACATTATAAACCGTTTTTCATATTATACGTCAAAACACAAGTCATCAAAAATAATCTAGAGATCCAAACTCTATCAAGATGTAACGGATTTACAAAGATGACTTACAGAGATTTCCAAATGATATCAATTTGATTTCTACCCTTTCAAATTTGAGATAAGCACTAAAATACCTAAGGGTGGCTCTTTGAGCATCTTTCAACTATCCCACCTTATACCAACCAGGAGATTGTTCAAAATATAAGAACTTTGAATATGAATCTCCGAATGCTTCAACTAAAAATTTCAAAAAATATTTTTCAAGCATCCAAAACATGTGGTAGCTTCACACACAGACCGGACGACCGGGGTGGCAGCTCTTTCCAACATGTGGTGGTAGTTTTCACACTCCTTTCGGATGTAACTCTTTCCACATCTTTTGCAATTCATTTCATTACCCTTGTAAGAAAATACAATCTCTTATGTGAAAGAATTAAATCCCAAATTTTAGTCTATGGTTGTCTCAGTTTATCACAATGAATCACACAACCGAGATAGATTAATCATCTAAAGATCACATATGATTACTAAAATTTGATGAATATAATTATCAAAAACTCCTATAATGAAGTATCTTCAAGAATTATGATTATGGAGTAAAGTTGATAATTCATATAAAATTAAATTTGAGTGATTGAAAGTGAAACCTTTTTATTCAATGCACTTGTTCGTTAAAAACCTTTTTGTTCAAAAACAAAACATAAAAACGAAGAGCATTGAAAACGTGTAATGCAGAGATCAAGGAAAATATGAAAGGAAAACCAATCAAAGCATTACATACAGTCATAAGCTATTTAGAACTTAAGACAAGGAAAGATATAACCTTTCCGAATCCAAAATCGTCGGATTTTGTCTTGATTCATTGTGGTTGGGAGATGATAGCTTTGACTGTTGATCCACCTTAGGTCTTTGCCTCGCAATGATCCACTTGTATGATTGATGTTGTGGCTCGGACCTTTGGTGGATTGAGTGAACTCCTTTGACTTGATGAGTCTTTTGATTCCGTTGAGTTGCTCCGTAGATGAAGTTGCCGAAGAATTCTCTTTCTCTTTTTCGGGCACGACCTTCAAGTGTCCTTCAAGTCCACATTGGTGACAAGTTCTTCCTTTCAATTAGTTGTGGAACTTGAAGCCTTCACAGTTTGGTTCTTTTTAAATCCCAAACCTGTTACGGAATTTGAGTTGGCGTATTTCGTGAATTCGGTTAAGTCTTGAAGATTGAAGATAAGAAAGTTGGGATCATTTACTCAATCTCAGAAAGAAGAATTCAAAAGGGGAGATGTTACGGAATTTGAGTTGGCGTAGTTTCGTGAAAGGTTCAAGTCTTGAAGATTGAAGGTGAAGAAAGTTGGATCATTTAACTCAATCTCAAGAAAGAAGAATTCAAAAGGATCAGGTATGTTTAACTAAAGATTTTGGTGATCCGAATACTTCTTGTAGTGTAGAAACACCTGGAAGAATTTTTAATTGCATAAAAATCAAAAACTGGTGTTCGGACATGTTCAGGATCCGGATCAGAGCCAGCGATCCGGATCCCGAAGGTTGTTGTTTCATACATTACTTCAATCCGGATCGCAGCATCTCACGATCCGGATCCCGAACGTTGAGTTTTCTGAAATGTATGAACGATCCGGATCAGGCATTCCGATCCGGATCCCGAACGTTTGTTTTCTGGAAACCGTCTTTATTGCTACTGCAATCCGGATCGCCCAAATCCGATCCGGATCGCCGTCCGTCAAAATTCCAGAAATGTTAGGTTTTTGATTCTTATCTCCTTCCAAATGTTTCTAACCTATAAATAGACCCTATGACTCTTTTTCTAGGGTAATCCAAATCCAAAATATAGCCGTCATATTCATATATCATTTATACGGCCTAGATCCACATATAGAGAAGAAAGGAAATCATTAGAGAATACTCTATGTTTCTTCATCTATATTGATTAGTTTGATTCTAGGTTTTCATACTCACATCTTGAGTTGAATCAAACTAATGAATACTTAGATGGTATTTCCGATCTATCTTTGATCTAAGTATTCGGCGGATCATCACCACCCAAAAACAACGATTTCCCCAAAATCGGCGCGTGGATTCGCGTGTCCTTGTGGATTCAAGGTTCAACCGCTCTCGTGGATTCGGAGCGAGGCACGTTCGTGGATTCGAAGGGTGCTATTGGGTGAAGACCGTGGATTCGGTCGGACGTCGTGGATTCGACGTTGGACGCCGTGGATTCGGCGTTGGGCGCAGATCGTGGATTCGAGAAGCGTCGCGGAGCGAGCGGAGAAGATCCTCTAGGAGCGTATGGAAAAGGTTGAGTCGTAAGTGTGTACGGTAAATCACCTTGTACGTGTTTTAATTCTAGTGGATTTCTGCCGTGTTATCGGTCCCGTGGTTTTTTACTCCGGTGATGGAGTTTTCCACGTAAAAATCTTGCGTGTTATTTTTATTTCCGCATTGGGTTTTTATCGCAACGATTTTTGAGTGTTTATACGTTTACACCTATTCACCCCCCTCTAGGTGTTTTTTCCCCTATTTAGATCTACATTACATATAACCCAACAAGTGGTATCAGAGCGGGAATAGGGTTGTAAACAATGGTTGAAGGTGGAAACATCAATCGACCCCCTTTCTTTGATGGAACAAATTATGCGTACTGGAAAGTACGGATGAAAGCCTTTTTAATTTCCATCGACGAAAGGGTGTGGCAATCAATTGAATTAGGATGGTCTAATCCAACTGAAATTATCTCTGATGTTCGCACCTTAAAACCTAGGTCGAAATGGACCAAGGAAGAGTTAGATTCATCTTCTTACAATGGCAAGGGAATTAATGCTATTTTTAATGCCTTATCTCAAACTGAATTCTCTCGCGTCTCGGCATGTGAGACTGCGAAAGAAATCTGGGATGTTCTTCAGGTTACACATGAGGGAACTAACCTCGTGAAGATTCAGAAACTGCAAATGCTTACGAGCAAGTTTGACTCTATCTTGATGGCAGAAAATGAATCTTTCACGGACTACTATACACGATTGCAAGACATCGTAAACTCATGTGCTAACCTGGGAGAGAAGATTCCAGAATTTAAGATTGTAAGAAAGATCTTAAGAACTCTTCCTGAACGATTTCGCCCAAAGGTTACAGCCATTGAAACTATTAAACACCCGGACGAAATACGTGTAGAAGAATTAGTTGGTTCATTACAAACTTATGAAATGACATTTACTACTAACAATTCTTCTGGAAAAGCATCCTCTTCTAAGTCTTCAGGTTATGCGTTGAAAACAACTAAGGAAGAAGACGCGGATACATCCTCCTCAGACGATGACGAGAACCTTTCTATGGAGGAATTTGAGAAGCAGCTCGCTCTCTTGACAAGGAAGTTTCGCCGCAACTTTCGAAGGGGTAATTCAAGTAAATCTCCATCCTTCGGAAAGTCGAACAAAGGCAAGGGTACTTCAAGTTACAAGTCAAGAAAGCAAGAGAACTTCTCAAAGGATAAGAAAAGTTCAGAGGGACAACTACAATGCTTCAAATGTCGAGGCTACGGCCACATTGCAACGGAGTGTCCCAACAAGTATCCGGCAAAGAAGAAGGCGATGCAAGTCGTCACTTGGGATGACAACTCAACGTCAAATGAGTCGTCTTCAAGTGATGAAGAAAAGAGCTCCACGGCATTCCACGCGTCCATATCTTCACCCTTCATGTGCTTTATGGCAAGTACATCCGAGTCATTGTCCAACTCCACTGTTGAAAAGAATGCAACGGACAACGAATCGGATGATTCGGAAGGTGAAGATTTTGCTCTAGCCTACCACAGACTTTTGAGGGATTCAAAGAAAGTGGCTAAGCAAAACAAGAGTTTGAGAGGGAGAGTGCATGATCTCGAAGAAGAAGCAAAAAGAGCAACTTCTCTCTCAAACGCTCTTGAAGTGGAAAGGGAAAATCTGATAAAAGTAAATGTTTCCCTTCAAGAGTCCAATGAGCTTTTGAGAAGGAACATACAAAACTGTGTGGATAAAGCGATCACTTCTCAAAGCTCTACAACGAGGCTCGACAGGATAACCTGGAAATGACAAAGACCATTTTCCAACTCAAGGATGACTTGAAGCGATTCTCTTCAGGAAGGAGTAAGTTGGATAGGCTTCTTGGTCTTGGTCAAACAAATCGGTTTCGGCCTCGGGTACACTCAAACTGGAAACAGTCCAAGTTCGAGTGGGACAGTTTTTGTGCCTCAGTCGGTATCTCCTCCTCCGACACCGGAATTCAAGACAAACAACGACAACAAACTTACTTCATCCTCTTTGGGATCGTCAAGATCTAAGGTATGTTTTCGTTGTGGTGTTTCAGGGCACATAAGAAGACATTGCAAGACGGGAGTCAAACGCGCACCTCAAACACCTCTTGCAATGACTGCCACAAAGGTGATTCCTCGGAAATCAATTGCAAATCAATTAAAGGAAAAGAACCTTGGTAGTTTACCGCGCAAGACGACTTCATCAAGGAGCAGCAATCGTTTTAACAAGACGCTTTCACCTAGGCATATAACTTCACGACCATTACCGACGCACTCCAAAAAGGTTTGGGTGCGCAAAGGTGAAATCTTTCCTTGTCTTGTTACCAATGTTTCCTTGCATGCATATGATAGTTCGTCTTGGTATCTGGATAGCGGGTGTTCGCGTCACATGACCGGTGACAAAAATAGTTTTCAAAATCTTGAGAAAATCTCCGGAGGACTCGTTGTTTTCGGAGACGGTCGATCTTCCAAAATTGTTGGAAAGGGAACAGTAGCTATTCCAGATGGCCCGGTTCTAAATAATGTGTTATTTGTTGATGGCCTTAAGACTAACCTCATCAGCATAAGTCAACTTTGCGACAATGGTTTTTCAGTTAACTTTTCATCTGTTGAATGTGTTGTAACTAATAAGGACCATGTATTCTTTTTAAAAGGGGTTAGATCTGAAAACAATTGCTATGTTGTTCCTAATAAATTTTTTGAAAAATGTAACCTAGTTTCTTTGGATAATGAAACACTTTGGCATGAAAGGCTAGGTCACTTAAATTTTAAGAAACTTGCTAGAATTTCAAACAAGGACGTGGTCAAGGGGGTTCCAAAACTTTTGCTTAAACAAAACGTTGTGTGTGGTGGTTGCCAAAAGGGAAAACAGTCTAGGACTGCACACAAGAACTTGAACCACGTAGGTACAAAACGGCCTTTGGAACTTTTGCACATGGATTTAATGGGGCCGACCCGTCAACCATCTTAGGGAGGTAAGTGGTATATTTTCTTATTGGTTGATGATTTCTCTAGGTTTTCTTGGGTAGCATTTTTAAAAGAGAAAGCTGATACGTTTGATTCTTTTCATGAGATTTGCCATCGTATTATGATTGAAAAGAATGAAAAGATCATTCGTGTTAGGAGTGATAGAGGTGGAGAATTCATAAATTCCAAATTCATTGATTTTTGCACTTCCAACGGCATAAAACATGAATTCTCAGCACCCTCTACACCTCAGCAGAATGGTGTTGTTGAGCGCAAAAAACAGGGTTGTTCAAGAGATGGCGCGTGTGATGCTTCATAGCCGGAATTTACCGCTACATTTTTGGGCTGAAGCTGTGAACACCGCTGTCTATGTCATTAATCGAGTGTATTTGCACCCAGGAACTTTAAATACACCATATGAGCTGTGGTTTAGTAGAAAACCGGATATCAAATACTTTCGTATCTTCGGGAGTCGATGTTACATTTTACGTGACCGTGAAAATCTTGGAAAGTTGACTCTCGAAGTGACGAAGGGATCTTTTTGGGTTATTCTACAAATAGCAGAGCATATCGAGTATTTAACATCGAATCTAAAACGATTGTAGAATCTATAAATGTTAAAGTAGATGAAGCTTTTCACTTTGCATCTGAAAAATCTACCCTCGATATCTCTCTAGATGATGATACTCCTGTAAGTGCATCTTCTCATGATAATACTTCCAATATTAATGATGCATCTAATGGTTCTTCAAGTTTATCTGATGTGCAGGAATCATCTCATATACCTCCGAGTACTCCGTTTCAACAAACGCTACGAATCTCCAAGGATCATCCTGAATCAAACATCATTGGAGATCCACAAGAAGGAGTTAGAACTCGGAGGCAGTTGGTTTGTGGATTCGCTTGCTACGTATCTTTAATCGAACCAAAGAACATAGATGAAGCTCTTCAGGATGACTACTGGATTAAAGCAATGCAGGAAGAGCTCCATCAATTTGAACGAAACAAAGTCTGGGAATTAACGAAGCCTCCAAAGCAACATAATGTGATAGGTACCAAATGGATTTCAAGAACAAGAAAAATGAGGATGGTACTATCATCAGGAACAAGGCACGATTAGTTGCTCAAGGCTACTCTCAAGTAGAAGGTATAGACTTTGATGAAACATTCGCCCCTGTAGCTAGACTCGAGTCCATTCGTATACTATTTGCTATTGCTTGTCATTTTAAAATCAAATTATTTCAAATGGACGTTAAGAGCGCGTTTCTAAATGGGTTTTTAAATGAGGAAGTTTATGTGGCTCAACCGAAAGGTTTTGTAGACCATAAACAACCTAACCATGTTTTTCGTTTGAAAAAGGCTCTTTACGGTCTGAAACAAGCACCGCGAGCATGGTATGAAAGGCTGACAAACCACCTTTTGGAGAAGGGCTATACTCGAGGGGGAGCTGACAGGACTCTCTTTGTGAAGCATTATCAAAGCAATTTCATTGTAGCACAAATCTATGTCGATGACATTGTATTTGGCGCAACAAGAGATAATGATGCTTCTAAATTCGCAGAGACCATGGAAAGCGAATTTGAGATGTCCATGATGGGCGAATTGACTTATTTCCTTGGATTGCAAATTAAACAAAATGATGAAGGTATTCACTTGAGTCAATCCAAGTATGCGATGGAGTTGGTTAAAAAGTATGACTTAGAAAATTCGAAGGATTTTCCGACTCCAATGGGAACTAGCCACAAGGGACTTGGAAGTGATTCACAAAGTGAGAATGTAGACGCGAAACTGTATCGAAGTATGATTGGAAGTCTACTTTACCTCACGGCTAGTCGCCCGGATATATCCTTTAGTGTTGGGATCTGCGCGAGATATCAATCAGCACCAAAGGAGGTTCACCTGAAAGCGGTGAAAAGGATCATCCGGTACATCAAAGGATCAATTAATTTCGGAATTTGGTATCCTATGGGAACAAGTTTGGATATTGTTGGATACTCAGATGCCGATTGGGCAGGATCAGTGGATGATCGGAAAAGCACGAGTGGTGCATGCTTCTATCTTGGCCATTGCCTTGTTGCATAGCACTGTAAAAAGCAGAATTGCATAGCACTCTCGACTGCCGAAGCGGAATACATTTCAGCTGGAAGTTGTTCAACTCAACTCATTTGGATGAAAAACGTATTGAGCGACTTCCGGATTTCAGCATCTTCGGTAACAATTCTTTGTGACAACACAAGTGCAATTAACATTTCTAAAAACCCTGTGTTGCACTCTAGAACAAAACATATTGATCTTAGATATCATTTTCTTAGAGAGCTAGTTGAATCAAATACTCTTCAACTTTCATATATTTCAACTGAGGATCAATTAGCTGACATTTTAACAAAACCTTTGGATCAAAAACGTTTTATTCATTTGCGAAAAGAAATTGGAATGCTTTCCTTGAAATAAACTTCTTTTTGAAACTTTTGCTTAGGATAGGTTTTGTTTGTTTTTGTTTTGTTCATTATCTATGTTTGTACATAGGACATTAATTGAGCATAGATCATAATTGACTTTAATTGCATCTTTTCGCACATTTAGAAATTTATTATGCTTTTGCCATCATAATATTTCACTGTTGCAATGATCATTTATGTTAATTAAATCATCTTCTGAGTGATCAATGTCAATTTCTCTCTCAATGATCTCTTGGTATAGTCATTATCTTATTTGACTGTTTAGTCGAGTATGAAATCGAGATCAATTTTTGGTTGAATACTTTATATCTTAAATAATTGATAGCCAATTGAGGGGGAGTCGAAGATATGTAAAATGCTCAAAAGATGTGGAAAGAGTTACATCCCAATGAGGAGTGTGAAAACTACCACCACATGGAGGAAAGAGCTACCACCTCGGTCGTCCGAGTATTGTGTGCAGCTACCACATGTATACCAAGCATGGTTGTTCAATTTTTGATTAAGTAAAATGCATGCTGAAATACTTGACTCCGTCAAATTTCAAGGTTGGTATAAGGTGGGTTTTTAAAGAAAGATGCTCAAAGAGCCACTCTCTTCAACAGATTGTCTAGATAAATTATCTACCATATTTGGGATTTCAAACATCTATTGATCTTTGTATTTCATTTTCTTTACTGAATTGATGATTTGATAAAGGCATTACTCATAAGATCAAGTTAGATGTAATTGAAGGTGTTCAACTTTAAGGGATTTAATTCTTGTAAATTCTAGTTTCATTTTGGATATTATTGATAGATTTGGCATAATCTAATTCTTGTTGTATGAAACGATGATTCTTGTTTAAAGTTGATACACAATTGTGCTTACATACTTTTTCTGGTTTTTCTTGAATTTCTCTAAAATTTTTCTGAAGAAAAAGTTGGACCCGATCCGGATCGGGCAAGGTGATCCGGATCCCGAACGCAGGCTTCTTCCTGCGGCTGGCCGATCCGGATCGAAATCTCGATCCGATCCGGATCACGGCTAGGGTTTTATTAAGAACAAGACGGTTTTGATTTCTTTTACCTTAATCTTTTGTTCTTATTTCTCTAGAGCCTCTCTCTCTAGAAATATTGCACCTTGGAGCTTTTCAAACTCAAGTTCTTCGAATACAAGTAAGTTTTATTGATCAAAATCTCGGTTTTTCACCGTTTTTCTTTTTCCTCCTCAAACGTGATGAATTTCTTGGATCGATTTCGTTTGTGGATGGTTTTTGATCAAATTTCTTTTGAAATAAGAACTCTGGGTAGATTAGTTTTGATTATATGCTAGGTATTCTCCTGATTAACGGATTTTTAGGCTTCGATTTCTAAAATTTCGGTTTTAGGGCATATAATAAGGATTTTCGAAAATCATGCAATTGATCTATTTTTGAAAGTCCTTTTGCAAAACTAATTTGATTCTTAGTCTCTCTACATGATTATGATTGTTTGGGTACAATTTTTCAGATCTTTGAAAATTAACAATTTATCATGTGTTCTTGAGTTGGTCTTCACAGGATACATTTTTCACTATCAATCAAAATGGTGATCACTTGGATTATTTTCCTACTTGCTGCCATGGTTCATACCAAGGATACTGTCAAGCCTAAGAAGGCTAAGAAAGCGAAGAAGACCAAGAATGATTCCGACACTGAATCAGAGACGGAGTCGATCGACTGGGATAACATCGAAATCGAGCAAGTTGCTCCCATTGTCTCCAAAGGGAAAGCAACTGCTGGAGCTTCAAAGCCTACTGCAGCTGAAAAAGGAAAAGCCCCTATGGAACCAAGTCCAATTGGAACAAAAAGAAAAACCGGTGCAAGAAAAAGAGGCAGTGCTCAGGGAATTACCATTGAGGAACCAGTTGCTAGGCAGCCTCCTCCACAAGACTTCATCAGCTCCGAAAGAATCAAGGATTTTGAGAAGAGGGAATGCATTGGCGAGAGACATGTCAATGTCAAACCAATGAAGGAACGATCTGCAGTCTTTGGGACTTTGTTTGACCAAGTTGGTCTTGCTCAAATTTGCAACTTCCCTGAGACTACTGGGTACTGTCCACACTCAGTTCGAATGTTTTATCAGAACGCTGCAAGTCTGATTGATCACGAGGATGGACGTCGAGAATTTCACACTTTGGTTAAAAATATCAAAATCAAAGTCACACCCCAGCTGATTGGAGTTGTGCTAGGTATGACAGCCAGAGCTGATGGACTCCATTACCTAAAAACTCAAAGCTTCAACGACAACTCCTGGAGAGTTGTAGTTAATGGAATATGTCTTCCAAATACTCGGTCGACCGGAAATTCTGTTTTCTCTAAAGAGCTTCGACCAGAGTATCGGTATATAAACTTCATTGTCTGCTACAACATTCTTCCCAATATGAATACGAAGGTTCTTCGATGGGACAGAATGTTATACCTTTATCTTCTTGGAAACCCGGCCGCATTGATGGGAGCAAACTTGAATATTCCCTATCTCATTTGGTCAAGGATGGCGCGGTTTGTGGAACACTCTCATCCCACAGAGAGACTACCCTACCCAATGATTATCATGCGCATCCTTAGAAAGTTTAAAGTCGATACAAGCGCGAGCTCATACATGTACAGTTTGGGCACCATTAATGAGACAACAATTGTGAAGTCTCTCTCGACGAAGCCAGATGATCCCATAATACCTCTTCACCGCCAACGAGCACAACAACAACAAGCAGCAACCTCTACACCAGCAGCACAACCAGCACCGCCATCAACGTCTGATGATGATGCGTCGGTTAGCTCAATCTTTAAGGAGCAACAGCGACTCTCAAACGAGCAAGAACGCATGGCTACTGATTTCGCTGAAATGAGAGAAGATATCAAAGAAGTCAAGAAGGAACAAGCTTCTATGAACAAACGGATCAAGAAAATGTTTCAGAAGCTTGGGTGTATCAGCTCCGACGACTCTGCATAAACTTTTATTTCTAATCTTTCTTTTGCAGGTTTTTACGTTTTTGTTATTATTCAGCACTCACGTTTCTTTATTCTGATCTATTTAACTCTCCTCTAAATTTTTGTAAATTTTGGCTTTGTTTGTGACAAAAAGGGGGAGAGAGTTTAGAGAGAACTTGAACAATGATTGATGTGAATGTGTGAACATCAAGGTAAGTATCATTTCAACTTTGACTTTGGTGAAAGGTAAGTATCACAACTTTGGTTTTTATCTTGTGATTTGTTGCATGTTCCTACTAACTATTCGACTAACTATTTGGACATGTATTATTACTAACAAGTTGTTTGATTACTAACAAAGCAAAGTCATGACATTTGGAATTTTATTGCTTAGAAGATATGTCAATGTTTGATTGTGATCCTATTACATATCTGAATTACTCAATGTCATGGTGAGCATAAACTCTATCTCTGTTAGGTTTTGAATGCTAAATATTCTTGAGGTATCTAACGATCTCTTTTTGTCAAGAATGATTTCTTTGTGCAGAGAGTACAGATGTCTAAGTCTAGAGTTTGTTTTAGGAGTTTATCTCATGTTTTTAAATTTTTGGATCTCCATTGTAAATTTTTGTTGTATGGTGATAGCAACAAAAATATCTTTTTGAATTTTCTTTAGTGGATCTGTGTTTTGTCACGAAACCGCCAAAGGGGGAGATTGTTACGGAATTTGAGTTGGCGTAGTTTCGTGAAAGGCTCAAGTCTTGAAGATTGAAGGTGAAGAAAGTTGGATCATTTAACTCAATCTCAAGAAAGAAGAATTCAAAAGGATCAGGTATGTTTAACTAAAGATTATTGGTGATCCGAATACTTATTGTAGTGTAGAAACACCTGGAAGAGTTTTTAACTGCATAAAAATCAAAAACTGGTGTTCGGACATGTTCAGGATCCGGATCAGAGCCAGCGATCCGGATCCCGAAGGTTGTTGTTTCATACATCACTTCAATCCGGATCGCAGCATCTCACGATCTGGATCCCGAACGTTGAGTTTTCTGAAATGTATGAACGATCCGGATCAGGCATTCCGATCCGGATCCCGAACGTTTGTTTTCTGGAAACCGTCTTTATTGCTACTGCAATCCGGATCGCCCAAATCCGATCCGGATCGCCGTCCGTCAAAATTCCAGAAATGTTAGGTTTTTGATTCTTATCTCCTTCCAAATGTTTCTAACCTATAAATAGACCCTATGACTCTTTTTCTAGGGTGAATCCAAATGAGGCCGTAAAGGAAAATAGCCGTCATTTTCATATATCATTTCATACGGCCTAAGATCCACATATAGAGAAGAAAGGAAATCATTAGAGAATACTCTATGTTTCTTCATCTATATTGATTAGTTTGATTCTAGGTTTTCATACTCACATCTTGAGTTGAATCAAACTAATGAATACTTAGATGGTATTTCCGATCTATCTTTGATCTAAGTATTCGGCGGATCATCACCACCCAAAAACAACGATTTCCCCAAAATCGACGCGTGGATTCGCGTGTCCTTATGGATTCAAGGTTCAACCGCTCTCGTGGATTCGGAGCGAGGCATGTTCGTGGATTCGAAGGGTGCTATTGGGTGCAGACCGTGGATTCGGTCGGACGTCGTGGATTCGACGTTGGACGCCGTGGATTCGGCGTTGGGCGCAGATCGTGGATTCGAGAAGCGTCGCGGAGCGAGCGGAGAAGATCCTCTAGGAGCGTATGGAAAAGGTTGAGTCGTAAGTGTGTACGGTAAATCACCTTGTACGTGTTTTAATTCTAGTGGATTTCTGCCGTGTTATCGGTCCCGTGGTTTTTTACTCCGGTGATGGAGTTTTCCACGTAAAAATCTTGTGTGTTATTTTTATTTCCGCATTGGGTTTTTATCGCAACGATTTTTGAGTGTTTATACGTTTACACCTATTCACCCCCCTCTAGGTGTTTTTTCCCCTATTTAGATCTACATTACATATAACCCAACAACGGCCATTGAAACTAGTAAACACCCGGACGAAATCCGTGCAGAAGAATTAGTTGGTTCATTACAAACTTATAAAATGACATTTCCTACTAACTATTCTTCTGGAAAAGCATCTACTTCTAAGTCTTCAGGTTTTGCGTTGAAAAGTACAAAAGAAGAAGACGCGGATTCATCCTCCTCAGGCGACGACGAGAACTTATCTATGGAGGACTTTGAGAAACAGCTTGCTCTCTTGACAAGAAATTTTCGTCGAAACTTTCGAAGGGATAATTCAAGTAAAACTTCATCCTCCGGAAAGTGGAAGAAAGGCAAAGGTTTTTCAAGCCAAAAGTCAAGAAAGCAAGAAAGTTTTTCAAAGGATAAGAAAAGCTCAGAAGGACAAGTCCAATGCTTCAAGTGCCGAGGATACGGCCATATCTCAATGGAGTGTCCAAATAAGAATCCATCCAAGAAGAAGGCGATGCAGGCCTTCACTTGGGATGACACCTCAACGACAAATGAGTCATCTTCAAGTGATGAAGAGAACAACGCAACGGCATTCCACGCGTCCACATCTTCACTATTCATGTGCTTAATGGCAAGTACATCCGACTCACTGTCCAACCCTACTGTTGAAAAGATTGCAACGGACGATGAATCGGATAATTCGGAAGGTGAAGACTTTGCTCTTGCCTATCATAAACTTCTGAGGGATTCAAAGAAACTGGCAAAGCAAAATAAGAGTTTGAGAGGGAGATTGCAGGATCTCGAAGAAGAAGCAAAAAGGGCAACTTCTCTCTCGAACGCTCTTGAAGTGGAAAGGGATAAGCTGATTAAATTAAATGTTTCCCTTCAAGAGTCCAATGAGCATTTCGAGAAGAATTATGTAGATATGGTGAATAAAGCAAACTAGTTCTTGAAGCTCTACGGCGAGGCTCGACAGGAAAAAATGGAAATGACGGAGACCATTTTCCAACTCAAGGATGATTTAAAGCAATTTTCTTCTGGAAGGAGTAAGTTGGATAAGATTCTTGGTCTTGGTCAAACAAATAAATTCGGCCTCGGATACAATCGAACTGAAGACAATTTTAGTTCGGTTGGGACAGTCTTTGTGCCCCATTTGGTATCTCCTCCTCCGACACCGGAATTGACGACAAACAGCGACAACAAACCTACTTCACCCTCTTCGGGATCATCAAGCACTAAGGTATGTTTTCGTTGTGGTATTTCAGGGCACATAAGAAGGAATTGCAAGAATGGAGCGCTAAGATCAAATCAAACACATCTTGCAACTACTACCAATGAGTTCATTTCCCGCAAATCAAAGAAGAATCTTTCAAAAGGAAAGAACATTGGTGGTACATCAAACAAGACGACGACGTCAAGAAAAAGCGATGGATCAATCAAGACGCTTTCACCAAAGGTATCAACTTCACAATCATTTCCGACGTACTCCAAAACTCGAAAGGTTTGGGTACGCAAAGGTGAAATCTGCCCTTGTCTTGTTGTTCATACTTCTTTACACGCTTATGATAATTCGTCTTGGTATTTGGATAGTGGTTGTTCTCGTCACATGACCGGTGACAAAAACTGTTTTCAAACTTTAGAGAAAATCTCCGGAGGACATGTTGTTTTCGCAGACGGTCGTTCTTCCAAAATTGTTGGAAAGGGAACAATCGCTATTCCTGATGGCCCCGTTTTGAATAATGTTTTATTTGTTGAAGGCCTTAAGACTAACCTCATTAGTATAAGTCAACTTTGTGACAATGGGTTCTCAGTTAATTTTTCTTCTGTAGAATGTGTTGTAACTGATAAGGACCAGGTATTCTTTTTAAAAGGGGTTAGATTGGAAAATAATTGCTATGTTGTTTCAAACAAAGTTTCTGAAAAATGTAACCTAGTTTCTTTGGATAATGAAACTGTTTGGCATGAAAGACTAGGTCACATGAATTTTAAAGAACTAGCAAGGATTTCAAATAAGAATGTGGTTAAGGGGGTTCCTAAACTTTTATATAAAGAAAATATTGTGTGTGGTGGTTGTCAAAAGGGAAAACAATCAAGAATTGCACACAAGAACTTGAACCACGTCGGTACCAAACGGCCCTTGGAATTACTGCATATGGATTTAATGGGGCCGGTTCGTCAACCATCTTTAGGAGGTAAATGGTATATTTTTCTTTTGGTTGATGATTTCTCTAGGTATTCTTGGGTAAATTTTTTAAAAGAGAAAGAGGATACTTTCGACTCTTTTCATGAGGTTTGTCATCGTATTATGAATGAAAGAAATGAAAAGATCGTTCGTGTTCGAAGTGATAGAGGTGGAGAATTCATTAATTCAAAATTTACTGATTTTTGCACTTCCAATGGGATAAAACATGAATTCTCAGCACCCTATACACCTCAGCTGAATGGTGTTGTTGAGCGCAAAAACAGGGTTGTTCAAGAGATGGCGCGTGTGATGCTTCATAGCCGGAATTTACCGTTATATTTTTGGGCAGAAGCTGTGAACACCGCTGTCTATGTTATTAATCGAGTGTTTTTTGCGCCCTGGAACCTTAAATACACCATATGAGCTGTGGTTTAGTACAAAACCAAATATCAAATATTTTCGTATCTTTGGGAGTCGATGTTTTATTCTGCGTGATCGCGAAAACCTTTGTAAGTTCGACTCGCGAAGCGACGAAGGGATTTTCATGGGTTATTCTACTAACAGTAGAGCATATCGGGTATTTAACATGGAACCTAAAACGATGATAGAATCTATAAATGTTAAAGTAGATGAAGCTTTCCACTTTGTATCTGATAAATCTACCCTTGATATGTCTCTAGATGATCATACTCCTGTAAATGCATCTTCTCGTAATAACTCTTTCAATAAAGTTGATGCAACTAATGGTTCTTCAAGTGTCACGCCCCGGGTGTAAACCAGAACCCGGGCTTGTCTACAGATTCGTCGTGCACACAGTATTCCCCGTGTACACAAAGCGCTGGTAACCTGCTCAGATAGAAAAGAAATAATACTGGAGCATAAAACAGAGCTAAACTAAAACTAGTACATCTCAGACAAATGCTGGAAATAAAAGTACAATAATCTCTCATGAATATACATGTGTCTCTCCCAGCTCACGAAATAAATACAACCAGCTGGCCGCAGCCAGACCCAAAAAAAGAGAAAATACAACCGTCTGAGTGTACAGGGGATACAACAAAACTACTAAACTCGAGCTCGGGGTAGCAGCTATCTAGTCAGCGATCCTCTTACCTCGATCCTGGGAAGAGGGTCCCGCAACTCCGGCAGATGACTCTGCAAAACAAAGGGGACAAGAAAAGGAAAACAGTGGGGGGTCAGTACTACTATAAAAACAGTAGCCTCCCCTAGTGGGTAAACCTCTACCTCAGACCTGCCCACTAGGACTACAAGAGGCGGAGAAATAAAACTAGGTGGTGGGTTATACGTATAACAACTGATCAAAGCTATCACTAAGATGCCTCTAAAGTAATAAGCTAAAAGAGTAGCTAAATGCATACATCCGAGTATACATATGCCTGCCTGGGTAACCCAATCTAGACACCGGTGAACACCGGTACTGCCTACTATGCCCACTAACTCACATCTCAGCTGCGGGATGCAGACCGGTTCCTGACCGACACGGTCCCATCCCAGAGGCAACAGACCGGCTCCTGACCGGCACGGTCATAGGTACTACAACAGACCGGCTCCTGACCGGCACGGTCTCAAGTGCTGCAACAGACCGGCTCCTGACCGGCACGGTCACAAGTAACCCGATATAGTAGGACTGGACCAAGACTCTACATAAGTGGGAACAACCCATCCAGTAAAGAAGTCCCGATCCCCTATTCCCAAATCTAATGCACTAATAACAGTCCGGTCAACCGCCCAAAATCCGCGGTTGCCGCGAGTACCCTGTCCTCAAACCTGCCTGTCCCCAACTCCCAAAGCTGACTACACTATCCCAGTCCCTGCTCTAATCAGAGCATACTATCCCCTAAGTTTAAGCGACTGGAGAAAGAATAGAACATGGTTTCTCCTAAGTCAATTCCAGCATGATAGTGTAGCAGAAAAAGGTGTCCTATCTAGGTGACCATTCAAGCATGCAAAAGTCCTTTTCTTGATGAAACCATTTTAAGTACTCTAACCGCATGTCCCAACTTTTTAGTAAACATTCAACATGTTATGGATTTAGCATAATTTCCAAGTAATTATACTACATATCTAAAGCATGGAAACACAACCTACTAACTTGTAGTTTTCTGACAATGCAAATATTAACAAAGAAACCATGATCTCATACAAGCATGCTAGGTCCATTTCACAGTTCTACTAACAACACGATCAAGAGCATTCCAATAGGCCTAGTGACTAATCATAAGTAGGAGGTTTAAACATCACCCACCTCAAGCGCTAATCCCTGACCCAAAAGCGTATCCCACGCTCAGTCCAAAATAGTCACCACAACTCTGTACAAACACCCCAAAGGAACATACATAAATTAAACATTCACAGTTTACAAAATCTGTCCACTAAAACCACAGTCCAAAGTTCCACAATTTTCACCTGCGAAAAAGGCCCGGAAAATTCCAAGAAAAATACTATCGCGATCCTCGCGACGAGCCCGTCGGAACGAGTACCTGCACGTTCAAATCCGATTTTTCTACGCTGAGTTACAATTTCTGCAAGTGGAACACCTCTAACCAATCTGTCCAGAAAATCTGTGTCAAAGATCCACAGTGAAAGGAGATTTCACCTTCGAGAGAAATCCAGAAAAATCTGAGAAAAATCCAGGAGACTCCTTGCGAAAAGTAGATGAAAAGTGCCTTTTGAATCGCCTCGATCCGACGTCTGAGCGAAAAGATACGGCAAGAACACCGCGGTGCTGTCCAAAAGTCCGCGAAGAAAAATGGGTCAAATGGGTGCTCCGAAAACTCCAAGATCAGCACGGAAAACGAAGAACCCCAAAACACAGGAGTTGAAGTCCTACCTGTCGAGAGTCCAACGGCGCAAGAATCGGCGAAATTGGATGTCGGGGTGAGTCGGGGGAGTCCAAACACTGAGAAGGGGCGAAGGGGATCGCCGGATAACAAGCGTCGTGCCGCGCCGAAAAATCGTGAACCTCAGGAAACGTGCCACCAAAAATCTCCAAAGTCCTCCAAAGGATAGTACACTGAGGGAGAGAAATTTTCTCTAAAGGGTTCACAGAGAAATGGAGTCCAAAAAGCCCCCAAACGAAACAAGGTAGCCTATTTATAGGCTCAGCCCAAACTCTAATGGGCCGGGTTTTCGGGCGCGGAATTCGGGCGTACTGCGCCCAGAAACCCGGTCGGACGGCTTCCATCCGACGCGCCCGAAACGCCCAGGAGCTGCCACGTGTGCACGAACAGGGGATAGCAAAGCAAGGGTCTTCACTGCGCGCCGCGTGTCCCCCCGCAGTCAGCGGGGGTAGGTACGGCCCGCCAACCGCGGGCCGACGCGTGGCGGCACTCGAGTGCGGCCGACCACGCGTCTGCCAACCCTGCGCGCTCCGTACCGAGGCGCCTCCACTGCGCGCGCCGTGGACCGGGACTTCGTGGGCCAGCCAATGCCAGGCCGCCACGCGTCGTGCCCCCGGTCCACCGCAGCTGCGCAGTTTTCCCTGGACCGCGCCGCGCGCACCCGCCACTCCGGACGCGCCACGTGGCCCGCACGGCGGTCCATGCACCCGCCGCGCTCCCCCCGTGGACCGAGCTGCGTGAGCCGGCCAATAATGGGCCGCCACGTGGCTCAGGCCGGTCCACGAGCCTCCCCCATGCACAGAAAATCCCCGAAAACTTCCGGAAGCCCGTTTTTGGTCATCCGGACTCCAAATTTAACCAGTAAATAGCCATTTTCAAGCGTTTTTCCGCGCTGAATCCAAATCCAACCTCAGATTGGCCCAAAACCTTTTCTAAAATTCAGCAAATGCAGCCGAAGGCCAAATCAGCCATCAAAGTCTCACAAGGTCCATCCGTGGCACCCCTTTGATGCACCATGGGCCAGACACACCAACACTAGGTGTTCTACATAGTGGATTCATCGGAAAGTTGCATGGGAAAAAACCAGAACACTACATCCTCCCCCACAAGAAAAAGTTTCGTCCTCGAAACAAAAGTCATACCTCAAGCAGGGGCCTCGAACAAGTGGGGGTAAGCATCCATCATCGCTGACTCCAGCTCCCAGGTAGCCTCGCGCTCAACATGACTGTTCCAGAGGATCTTCACATAAGGGATGGCCCGACTGCGCAACTCCCTAACCTCACGGTCCAAGATCCTCAACGGCCGCTCAACATAGCTCAGATTCTCAGCAACCTCCAATGGGGTGAAATCGATGATGTGGGACGGGTCATGAACATACCTCCTCAGATTCGATACATGAAAAACATTGTGAACACCTGAAAGCCTGGGAGGAAGCGCAAGCCTGTAGGCAACTGGCCCTAAGCGCTCCAACACCTCGAAAGGTCCAATAAAACGAGGGCTCAGTTTCCCACGAATACCAAATCTCCGAACCCCCTTCGAAGGTGAGACTTTCAGAAAAACATGGTCACCCACCTGAAACTCCAAGTCTCGCCGTCGAGTATCAGCATAACTCCTCTGTCGACTCTGGGCGGTCTCGAGATGTCGTCGTACCAATCTGACCTTTTTCTCTGCCTCTAGCAGCAGATCAGGACCCAAAGTCTTCTTCTCACCCACGTCACTCCAATATAGGGGTGACCGACACTTGCGTCCATACAACGCTTCAAACGGAGCCATCTGGATGCTCGCTTGATAGCTGTTGTTGTACGCAAACTCAACTAATTCCAAGTGTCGGTACCATCCTCCTCCAAAGTCCAGAACGCATGCTCTCAACATATCCTCGAGGGTCTGAATAGTGCGCTCTGACTGCCCATCAGTCTGTGGGTGGAATGCTGTACTAAAGCGGAGCTGCGTCCCCAAGGCTGTCTGTAAACTCCTCCAGAAATGCGAGACAAACCTCGGGTCTCTATCTGATACGATGGAAACGGGTACCCCGTGCAATCTAACTACCTCTGCCAAGTACACCTGTGCTAGTCGCTCCATCGGCCAAGTCATCTGAACCGGTAAAAAGTGAGCGGATTTGGTAAGTCTGTCCACGACTACCCAGATACCATCCGCCCCCGTCTGTGCTCTTGGCAAACCTGTAACAAAATCCATCGTAACATGTTCCCATTTCCATTCGGGGATTGGGAGACTCTGCAACTTGCCAGCAGGTACACGATGTTCAGCCTTTACTTGCTGACAAGTTAGACAGTGTGCTACAAATCTCCCAATGTCTCTCTTCATCCCATTCCACCAAAACTGTGCCTTAAGGTCCTTATACATCTTAGTCCCACCAGGATGGATGGTATAAGGTGTATAGTGGGCCTCCCTCAAGATCTGCTCTCTGATCTCTGCATCCATAGGCACACAAGCTCGGTCCCTGTACCGCAGTACTCCCGAAGCATCAACTGAAAAGTCCCCTATCAAACCAGTCTGCATCTGCTCTCGAATCCTCATCAGGTGGGGGTCCTCACTCTGTCTCTCCCGAATCCTGTCCAACAGAGTGGGCTGCACGACTAGAGACATAAGTCGAGCAGAGACCCCAGGGGACACAACCTCGAGCTCCAACCACCTCATCTGCTCAAGTAAAGGCGCCTGATCGGTGATCATCAAAGATAGACTCTGTACTGCTCTCCTGCTCAGGGCATCAGCAACCACGTTGGCCTTGCCAGGGTGGTATAATATGTCTACATCGTAGTCCTTTAACAATTCCAACCATCTGCGCTGCCTCAAATTGAGCTCCTTCTGTGTGAACAGGTATTTCAAGCTCTTGTGGTCGGTGTAAATCTCACAGTGCTCCCCATACAGGTAGTGGCGCCACAACTTTAGTGCAAAAATCACTGCAGCTAGCTCCAAATCATGGGTAGGGTAATTCTTTTCATAATCCTTCAATTGCCGAGAGGCATAAGCAATTACCCTCCCCTCCTGCATCAGCACGCAACCAAGTCCACTGTGCGATGCATCGCTGTAAATCACATATCCTTTCCCCATAACAGGGAGGGAAAGGATAGGAGCCGACATCAACCTGTTCTTTAATTCCTCAAAGCTCCTCTGGCAATCCTCACTCCAAGTAAACTTAATCCCTTTCCGTGTCAAACGAGTGAGGGGTGTGGAAAGTTTCGCAAAACCTTCCACAAACCGACGGTAATATCCCGCTAAGCCCATGAAACTGCGGACCTCTGATACCGTCGTCGGTCGGGGCCAATCCCGGACTGCCTCGATCTTCGCCGGGTCTACTGCCACTCCAGCGGCTGAAATCACGTGGCCCAAAAAGACAACCTCCCGAAGCCAGAAATCACACTTAGATAACTTGGCATACAACTTCTTCTCTCTCAGAAGCTGTAGCACAATCCTCAAGTGCTCCTCGTGCTCCACATCGCTTCGGGAATAAACTAGGATGTCATCGATGAAAACAACGATGAACCGATCCAGGTATGGTCGAAAAATCCTGTTCATTAAATCCATAAAAGCAGCAGGGGCATTTGTCAATCCAAAAGGCATGACGGTGAACTCATAATGCTCGTACCGCGACCTGAATGCCGTCATTGGGATGTCCTCGGCCTTCACCTTCAATTGGTGGTAACCAGACTGTAAATCGATCTTGGAGAAGACACAAGACCCTTGCAGCTGATCAAATAGGTCATCAATGCGCGGCAAAGGGTACTTGTTCTTGATGGTCACTTTATTCAACTCCCGATAATCAACACATAGTCGAAGTGATCATCCTTCTTCTTCACAAATAGCACCGGCGCTCCCTACGGCGATACACTAGGTCTGACAAAACCTTTGTCCATTAAATTCTGGAGTTGCGCCTTTAGCTCTCGCAGCTCAGCCGGTGCCATTCGGTAAGGAGCCTTAGAGATTGGCGCAGTTCCTGGAACTACGTCAATCAAAAACTCAACCTCCCTATCCGGCGGCATATGAATCAGCTCGGGAGGAAACACATCCGGGAACTCGTGGACAATAGGAATATCCGTGAGTCCCGATGCCGCCGTAGGCTCCTTAACCACAGACGCCAAAAAGGCCACGCATCCACTGTGCATCATCTGCCTCGCTCGAGAAGTCGAAACCACAGAGGCAAAGAAAGCACTCTGGCACCCCCTGTAAACGAACACCTCCTGGCCTGGCTCGCTAAAAGTAACAGTCCTCGCGGCGCAATCAATCGTCGCGAAATAGCGAGCCAGCCAATCCATCCCCAGTACAACGTCAAAATCTCTCAGCTGACTAAGGACCATCAGATCCGCTGGCAAAATCCAAGACTCAAGCTGCAAAGGGCAAGACCAACAACACTCCTCTACATGCAAAACATGACCGGGAATCTGTACCTCTAATGCATGCGGCAACCGACCTAACTCTAGTCCATGCGATGATGCAAATGCTCTACTGATAAAAGAATGTGATGAACCGGTATCAAATAAAGTGCGAGCTCTAATGCCGAGGAGTAAAATAATACCTGCCACCACGTGGTCGGCTGCCGAGGAGTCCTCCACCTGGGCGGCATAAACCCGTCCGCTCTGAGCTGGTGGTCGGTAATCGGTAGGGTGGGAAGAAGGAGCCCTGCTCGCTGGAGCATAAGGCCGCTGCTGGGGCACCGAAGGGACTGATGCTGAGGAAGGAGCCGGCGATGTCGAAAAAGGGCAAGTAGCTCGCCGATGGCCTGACTGCCCACATCTGAAACAGCGACCGTGCCTCATCTCACAAGTATCAGAGGGGTGCTGACCCCTACAGAAAACACACCCAACTGTAGACCGGGGCTGCGTCGACTGCTGCTGCTGCTGCCTCTGCCGCTGTGACCTCTGCTGTCGCGACTGCGACCTCTGCTGCTGCGAGTGCTGCTGCTGTCGCTGGGGCTGCTGATGCTGCGGGGGCCTCTGGGATCCCCCAGGCCCTCGCCGCTCCGAACGCCCACGGCACGTAAACTGAGGCAGTGGCGGTCGGGGCGGCCTCCATGAACTGGCCTGTCCCCCCTCGTCCGGCACTGGCCGCTTCCTCTCAGAACTCTGAGCGACCAAGCCTCCGCGCCTAGCGACCACATGATCTCCCCTCTCCACCCACTGCGCGTGATCCACGGCCTCTGACAAAGTCTGGAGCCTCTGGGCATGCACTAAGGTAGAAATCTCTGGGCGTAGACCCGTCTCAAAAAGCTCCACCTGGTGCGGCCCATCCCTGGCAACATAGGGCACGCAGTTGAGCAACTGCGTGAACTCCTTAAAGTAGTCCCACACTGTCCGATCACCCTGCTGAAGATTCTTCAGATCGTCTTCCAGCTTTTTCTTCACGCTCGTGGAGAAATAGGTATCAAGGATCATCCTCCTGAACTCCGACCAGGGTAGCTGTCGGGTGATCTGAAACTCTAAGGGCTCGACCCGACGCCACCAAGCATCTGCATCCCCCTCTAGACAATGTACGGCCATGTGTACTCTGAATCTCGGATCAATGAAGAAATCTCTGAACAACTTCTCCATTGAAGCTAACCACGATCCTATCTCCGATGGGTGAGTGCTCCGCCCCGAGAACCTAGGTGGTCCTCGCTTACAGAACTGTGCGAGTTTGTCAGCAAACTCCTGCTCCTCCGCTGGGGTCAATGGCCTGATCACCCCCTGAGCCCCACTGCTAGACGACGGTGTCGTAGGGACTAGTGGAATAGCCGGCGGTACAACCGGTGGTACAGGGGCCTCTACAGTAGTAGGGGGAGGTCTCGCAACCTGAGCCAGCAACTGCTCAAACCTCTGCTCCTGTCGGCGGTGACTCTCCGCCAACTGGGCCACCATGGCCCTCAGCTCACTGATCTCAGAGGGCCCGGACTGCTCCGGCTCCTCCGGGGGTATAGGAGTACCCCGAGTAGGGATCTGCCGCCTAGGAGGCATCCTGCCACACAAGAAACCACGGGTCAGTAAACAAAACCACACACGACCCAATCCAGCGAAAGTCATGGACATCCCCCTATTCCTGTAACCTTATGTTGTCTGCAGCCAACATAACAGTCCACCAGAAATAGGCTATGCCAGTCCCTCTCCACTCACAGGAAGAGTTTAATAACAAATTGCCGACTTTCGCAAAATATCGCGTCACTCACGCCCTGCCTTCCTAGGGTCTGCCAAAAAGCCTAGGGTTTCCTAAGTCCCAACTGACCTATCCCTAAGCTCTGATACCAAACTAATCTGTCACGCCCCGGGTGTAAACCAGAACCCGGGCTTGTCTACAGATTCGCCGTGCACACGGTATTCCCCGTGTACACGAAGCGCTGGTAACCTGCTCAGATAGAAAAGAAATAATACTGGAGCATAAAACAGAGCTAAACTAAAACTAGTACATCTCAGACAAATGCTGGAAATAAAAGTACAATAATCTCTCATGAATATACATGTGTCTCTCCCAGCTCACGAAATAAATACAACCAGCTGGCCGCAGCCAGACCCAAAAAAAGAGAAAATACAACCGTCTGAGTGTACAGGGGATACAACAAAACTACTAAACTCGAGCTCGGGGTAGCAGCTATCTAGTCAGCGATCCTCTTACCTCGATCCTGGGAAGAGGGTCCCGCAACTCCGGCAGATGACTCTGCAAAACAAAGGGGACAAGAAAAGGAAAACAGTGGGGGGTCAGTACTACTATAAAAACAGTAGCCTCCCCTAGTGGGTAAACCTCTACCTCAGACCTGCCCACTAGGACTACAAGAGGCGGAGAAATAAAACTAGGTGGTGGGTTATACGTATAACAACTGATCAAAGCTATCACTAAGATGCCTCTAAAGTAATAAGCTAAAAGAGTAGCTAAATGCATACATCCGAGTATACATATGCCTGCCTGGGTAACCCAATCTAGACACTGGTGAACACCGGTACTGCCTACTATGCCCACTAACTCACATCTCAGCTGCGGGATGCAGACCGGTTCCTGACCGACACGGTCCCATCCCAGAGGCAACAGACTGGCTCCTGACCGGCACGGTCATAGGTACTGCAACAGACCGGCTCCTGACCGGCACGGTCTCAAGTGCTGCAACAGACCGGCTGCTGACCGGCACGGTCACAAGTAACCCGATATAGTAGGACTGGACCAAGACTCTACATAAGTGGGAACAACCCATCCACTAAAGAAGTCCCGATCCCCTATCCCCAAATCTAATGCACTAATAACAGTCCGGTCAACCGCCCAAAATCCGCGGTTGCCGCGAGTACCCTGTCCTCAAACCTGCCTGTCCCCAACTCCCAAAGCTGACTACACTATCCCAGTCCCTGCTCTAATCAGAGCATACTATCCCCTAAGTTTAAGCGACTGGAGAAAGAATAGAACATGGTTTCTCCTAAGTCAATTCCAGCATGATAGTGTAGCAGAAAAAGGTGGCCTATCTAGGTGACCATTCAAGCATGCAAAAGTCCTTTTCTTGATGAAACCATTTTAAGTACTCTAACCGCATGTCCCAACATTTTAGTAAACATTCAACATGTTATGGATTTAGCATAATTTCCAAGTAATTATACTACATATCTAAAGCATGGAAACACAACCTACTAACTTGTAGTTTTCTGACAATGCAAATATTAACAAAGAAACCATGATCTCATACAAGCATGCTAGGTCCATTTCACAGTTCTACTAACAACATGATCAAGAGCATTCCAATAGGCCTAGTGACTAATCATAAGTAGGAGGTTTAAACATCACCCACCTCAAGCGCTAATCCCTGACCCAAAAGCGTATCCCACGCTCAGTCCAAAATAGTCACCACAACTCTGTACAAACACCCCAAAGGAACATACATAAATTAAACATTCACAGTTTACAAAATCTGTCCACTAATACCACAGTCCAAAGTTCCACAATTTTCACCTGCGAAAAATGCCCGGAAAATTCCAAGAAAAATACTATCGCGATCCTCGCGACGAGCCCGTCGGAAAGAGTACCTGCACGTTCAAATCCGGTTTTTCTACGCTGAGTTACAATTTCTGCAAGTGGAACACCTCTAACCAATCTGTCCAGAAAATCTGTGTCAAAGATCCACAGTCAAAGGAGATTTTCACCTTCGAGAGAAATCGAGAAAAATCTGAGAAAAATCTAGGAGACTCCTTGCGAAAATTAGATGAAAAATGCCTTTTGAATCGCCTCGATCTGACATCTGAGCGAAAAGATACGGCAAGAACACCGCGGTGCTGTCCAAAAGTCCGCGAAGAAAAATGGGTCAAATGGGTGCTCCGAAAACTCCAAGATCAGCACGGAAAACGAAGAACCCCAAAACACAGGAGTTGAAGTCCTACCAGTCGAGAGTCCAACGGCGCAAGAATCGGCGAAATCGGATGTCGGGGTGAGTCGGGGGAGTCCAAACACTGAGAAGGGGCGAAGGGGATCGCCGGAGAACAAGCGTCGTGCCGCGCCGAAAAATCGTGAACCTCGGGAAACGTGCCACCAAAAATCTCCAAAGTCCTCCAAAGGATAGTACACTGAGGGAGGGAAATTTTCTCTGAAGGGTTCACTGAAAAATGGAGTCCAAAAAGCCCCCAAACGAAACAAGGTAGCCTATTTATAGGCTCATCCCAAACTCTAATGGGCCGGGTTTTCGGGCGCAGAATTCGGGCGCACTGCGCCCGGAAACCCGGTCGGACGGCTTCCATCCGACGCGCTCGAAACACCCAGGAGCTGCCACGTGTGCAGGAACAGGGGACAGCAAAGCAAGGGTCTTCACTGCGCGCCGCGTGTCCCCCCGCAGTCAGCGGGGGTAGGTACGGCCCGCCAACCGCGGGCCGACGCGTGGCGGCACTCGAGTGCGGCCGACCACGCGTCTGCCAACCCTGCGCGCTCCGTACCGAGGCGCCTCCACTGCGCGCGCCGTGGACCGGGACTTCGTGGGCCAGCCAATGCCAGGCCGCCACGCGTCGTGCCCCCGGTCCATCGCAGCTGCGCAGTTTTCCCTGGACCGCGCCCCGCGCACCCGCCACTCCGGACGCGCCACGTGGCCCGCACGGCGGTCCATGCACCCTCCGCGCTCCCCCCGTGGACCGAGCTGCGTGAGCCGGCCAATAATGGGCCGCCACGTGGCTCAGGCCAGTCCACGAGCCTCCCCCATGCACCGAAAATCCCCGAAAACTTCCGGAAGCCCGTTTTTGGTCATCCGGACTCCAAATTTAACCAGTAAATAGCCGTTTTCAAGCGTTTTTCCGCGCTGAATCCAAATCCAACCTCAGATTGGCCCAAAACCTTTTCTACAATTCGGCAAATGCAGTCGAAGGCCAAATCAGCCATCAAAGTCTCACAAGGTCCATCCGTGGCACCCCTTTGATGCACCATGGGCCAGACACACCAACACTAGGTGTTCTACATAGTGGATTCATCGGAAAGTTGCATGGGAAAAAACCAGAACACTACATCAAGTTTATCTAATGTGCAGGAATTATCACATGTACCTCCGACAACTCCGTTACCGCAAACACTACGCATCTCCAAGGATCATCCGGAATCTAACATTATTGGAGACCCACAAGAAGGAGTTAGAACTCGGAGACAGTTGGTCTGTTGAGTCGCATGCTACGTCTCCATGATTGAACCAAAGAACATCGATGAAGCTCTTCACGATGACTACTGGATTGAAGCTATGCAGGAAGAGCTCCATCAGTTCGAACGAAACAAAGTCTGGGAATTAACAAAGCCTCCGAAGCAACACAATGTGATTGGTACTAAATGGATTTTCAAGAATATGAAGAACGAGGATGGTACCATTATCAGGAATAAAGCACGCTTAGTTGCTCAAGGCTACTCTCAAATAGAAGGTATAGACTATGATGAAACGTTCGCCCCGGTAGCTAGACTCGAGTCCATTCGTATCTTATTTGCAATTGCTCGTCATTTTAAAATAAAGTTATTTCAAATGGACGTTAAGAGCGCATTTTTAAATGGGTTTTTAAACGAGGAAGTTTATGTGGCTAAACCGAAAGGTTTTGTAGACTATAAACAACCTAACCATTTTTTTCGTTTGAAAAAGGCTCTTTACGGTCTAAAACAAGCACCACGAGCGTGGTACGAAAGGTTGACGAAGCACCTTTTGGAAAAGGGCTATACTCGAGGGGGAGCAGTGTAACGACCCGGCCCACTAGCAATAATAACTTGTTGGACCCAAACCACAACCCAAAATGCTTAAGCCCAGTTATTATTACTAGTGTCCATGTCTCATATAAACCCAATTACAATTCCATCCACATCCGATGTGGGACTATTGGGGGCGTCAAAGACTCCCCCCGTTTAGGCCTGACGTCCTCGTCAGCCCAAACACACACACAGCAGCCCAAGATCACCAGGCGATGTGAGACTCGTCTCGCTAGTCCTGTCATCTTGACCTAGACTCAGCCGAGACTCGCCGCACACTTCCGGCTGGTTATTGGCTCTAATACCAAATGTAACGACCCAGCCCACTAGCAATAATAACTCGTTGGGCCCAACCCACAGCCCAAAATGCTTAAGCCCAGTTATTATTACTAGTGTCCATGTCTCATATAAACCCAATCACAATTCCATCCACATCCGATGTGGGACTATTGGGGGCGTCACAGACTCCCCCCGTTTAGGCCTGACGTTCTCGTCAGCCCAAACACACACACAGCAGCCCAAGATCACCAGACGATGTGACACTCGTCTCATTAGCCCTGCCATCTAGACCCAGACTCAGCCGAGACTCGCCACACACTTCCGGCTGGTTATTGGCTCTGATACCTAATGTAACGACCCGGCCCACTAGCAATAATAACTTGTTGGACCCAAACCACAACCCAAAATGCTTAAGCCCAGTTATTATTACTAGTGTCCATGTCTCATATAAACCCAATTACAATTCCATCCACATCCGATGTGGGACTATTGGGGGCGTCAAAGACTCCCCCCGTTTAGGCCTGACGTCCTCGTCAGCCCAAACACACACACAGCAGCCCAAGATCACCAGGCGATGTGAGACTCGTCTCGCTAGTCCTGTCATCTTGACCTAGACTCAGCCGAGACTCGCCGCACACTTCCGGCTGGTTATTGGCTCTAATACCAAATGTAACGACCCAGCCCACTAGCAATAATAACTCGTTGGGCCCAACCCACAGCCCAAAATGCTTAAGCCCAGTTATTATTACTAGTGTCCATGTCTCATATAAACCCAATCACAATTCCATCCACATCCGATGTGGGACTATTGGGGGCGTCACAAGCAGATAGGACTCTATTTGTGAAGCATTATCAGGATAACTTCATTGTAGCACAAATCTATGTCGACGACATTGTTTTTGGTGCAACTAGAGACAATGATGCTTCTAAATTCGCTGAAACCATGGAAAGCGAATTTGAGATGTCAATGATGGGCGAACTGACATACTTTCTTGGATTGCAAGTGAAACAAAATCATGATGGCATCCATTTGTGTCAATCCAAGTATGCAAAGGAGTTGGTGAAGAAATTCGGATTAGAAGATTCTAAAGATTTTTTGACTCCTATGGGAACTAGCAATAAGGGATTAGGAAGTGATTCACTAAGTGACAGTGTAGACGAGAAGCTCTATCGCAGTATGATTGGAAGTCTACTTTATCTTACGGCTAGTCGCCCGGACATATCCTTTAGTGTTGGAATTTGCGCGAGATATCAATCAGCACCAAAGGAGGTTCACCTGAAAGCGGTGAAAACGATCATCCGGTACATCAAAGGTACACTGAATTTCGGAATTTGGTATCCTATGGGAACAAGTCTTGATATTATTGGATATTCAGATGCAGATTGGGCAGGATCTGTGGATGATCGGAAAAGCACGAGTGGTGCATGTTTTTATCTTGGCCATTGCCTTGTTGCATGGCATAGTAAAAAGCAAAACTGCATTGCACTCTCGACTGCCGAAGCGGAATATATTTCAGCAGGTAGTTGTTCAACCCAACTCATTTGGATGAAAAGTGTGTTGAGCGACTTCCGAATTTCAGCAACTTCGGTAACAATTCTTTGTGACAACACCAGTGCTATAAACATTTCCAAAAACCCTGTGTTGCACTCAAGAACAAAACACATTGAGCTTAGATATCATCTTCTAACAGAGCTAGTTGAATCAAATATTCTTCAAATTTCCTACATTTCAACTGAAGATCAATTGGCTGACATTTTAACAAAACCTTTGGATCAAAAACGTTTTATTCATTTGCGTAAAGCAATTGGAATGCTTTCCTTGAAATAACCTCTTTTTGAAACTTTTGCTTAGGTTAGGTTTTGTTTTTGTGTTTTTGTTCATTATCTATGGTTAGACATAGAACATTAATTGAGCATGTGTATTATTGACTTTAACTGCATCCTTTCACGCATTTAGAAATTTATTATGCTTTTGATATCATAATATTTCATTTGATGCAATGATCATTTATGCCAATTAAGTCATCTTTGTTTTGATCAAAGTCAATTTCTCTCTCAATGATATCTTGGTATAGTTTTTATCTTATTTGACTATTTTGTCGAGTATGAAATGCAGATCAATTTTTGGTTGAATACTTTATATTTTAAATAATTGATAGCCAATTGAGGGGGAGTCAAAGAAAATGTATTATGCTCAAAAGATGTGGAAAGAGTTACATCCCAATGGGGAGTGTGAAAACTACCACCACATGGAGGAAAGAGCTACCACCTCGGTCGTCCGAGTACTGTGTACAGCTACCACATGTATACCAAGCATGGTTGTTCGAGTTGATTAAATAAAATGATTTTTGGAATACTTGACTCTTTCAAATTCCAAGGTTGGTATAAGGTGGGGATTTTATTGAAAGATGCTCAAAGAGCCACTCCTTACAATAAATTGACTAGATATATTATTTAACTTATCTGGGATTTCAAACATCTATTGATCTTGGTATTTCATTTTCTTTACCAAATTGATGATTTGATAAAGGCATTACTCATAAGATCATGTTAGATGTGATTGAAGTTGTTCAACTTTAAGGGATTTAATTTTTATAAATTTTCGTTTCATTTGTTGGATGTTATTGATAGATTTGACATAATCTATTTCTTGTTGTATGAAACGATGATTTTTATCTAAAGTTGATACACAGAGGGGCTTACAATCTTTTTCTAGATTCTCTGGAATTTTTCTGAATTTTTCTGAAGAAAAGGTTTGGAGCCGGTCCGGACTGGACAAGCCGATCCGGACCCCGAACGCAGGAAAATCCTGCGGGTAGTCGATCCGGACTGCATTCTTCGGGCAGTCCGGACCGCGGCTAGGGTTTATATGAAACGAAGTGGTTTTTGATTTTATTTCATCACAAGTTTTCATTTCTAAATCTCCTGAGTTTCACTCTCCTGAAAGCAAAGATCTTGGAGCCCTCCAAACTCATTCTCTTCAATTCAAAGTAAGTTATCTTGATCAAAATCTCGGTTTTTCACAGTTTTTCATATTTTTGCTCAGAACGTGAGGAAATTTCATATCTTTGTCGTTTGTGGATGGTGTTTGATCAAACTTCTTTTGAAATAAGAACTCTGGGAACATTAGTTTTGATTGTATGCTAGGTATTCTCATGATAAACGGATTTTTGGCCTTCGATTTCTAAAAATTCGGTTTTAGGGCATATTTTTGAGAATTTTTGAAAATCATGGAATTGATCTATTTTTAAAATTCTTTTTGCAAAACTAATTTGATCCCTAGTCTCTCTACACGATAATGATTGGTTAGGGACAATTTTGAAAATTTTTGAAAATAAACAATTTTTGTCGTGTTGTTGAGTTTTGCTCACAGGACTCCTCTTTCTCAAGCAGCAGCAGCAATGGTAATCACTTGGGTTGTATTTCTTCTGGCTGCCATGGTACATACAAGAGATACTGTCAAGCCTAAGAGGGCTAAAAAGGCGAAGAAAACTAAGGATGATTCCGAGACGGAATCTGAGACAGAATCGATCGATTGGGATGATCTCTTAGTAGAGGCCACTATACCGACTACCTCAAAAGGTAAAGCCCCTGCTGAAACTTCAAAAACAAAGGCTCCGGATATTGCTGATGAAGAAGATTGGGAAGAAATTGGAAGACAAGCACAGAAAAATGTTGATAAGGAAGACAGATTGTATTTCAAGAACAAAAAGCTCAAGAAGTCTACGTCGACGTCCAAACATTATACTAGACGGGAAAATGTCAAGGGAAGTGAAATTCAAATCGCTGAATCCCTCTCTGGAGCACACTCTGTTCCTTGAGAATCCCCATGGGATGAAGGCCAGCATGCATCATCTGCTTCTCCACCTCGTCCATCGACTTCAAGGAGAAACACTCCAGAAGCTACCGTATTGGCCTCCGTTCATCAGGAACAAAGAAGACTATCTGCTGACCAGGAGAGATTAGCGACAGATCTCCAGCAAATTGCCGCTGAACAACAACAAATGAGAAAGAAATGTTCCAAAATATCACGAATGCTGAAAGGAATTTTGAATAAGCTAGATCATACCAGCTCAGACAGTTCGGATTTAGCTTGATCTCATGGCTAATCTTTTCTTTTGTAGGTTTTTAAGTTTTTTTTAAGTTCTCAAACTATTGGTTCTTGAACTTGTTAACTATTCTCTCCATTTTGTAATTTTGGCTGAGTTTTGTGACAAAAAGGGGGAGAGAGTATAGGAGAATTTTGAACAATGCACAATGCTCTGTGATTGACCATGACTATAGTTGTGTGAGAACAATGCTGAAACTAAGGTAAGTATAACTTTCAACTTTGGTTTTATATGTGTTTTGATGCATGCCTCAACTAACTATTCGACTAACTAATTGGGCATGTAATATAACTAACAAGTTGCTTGTTGACTAACCTTTCTGTGACATTTGGATTTTTATTGCTTAGAAGATATGTCGATTTTTTATTATGAGTCTCTTACATATCTGAATTTGAAAATGTCATGATGAGTATAAACTCTATCTCTGTGTTTGGTTTTGATTGTTGAAAATTCTTGAGGTTACTAACGATCTTTTCTGTCAAGAATGCTTCTTTTTGCAGAGTACAGATGTCTAAGTCTAGAGTCTGTTTTAGGAGTTTAACTCATGTATTTATCTTTATTTGGATCTTCAATGTAAATTTTTGTTGTATGGTGATATCAACAAAAATATCTTTTTAAATTTTCTTGAGAGGATTTGTGTTTTGTCACGAAACCGCCAAAGGGGGAGATTGTTACGGAATTTGAGTTGGCGTATTTCGTGAAATTGTTTAAGTCTTGAAGATTGAAGTTTAGAAGCTTGGATCATATACCTCAATCTCAAGAAAGAAGAATTCAAAAGGATCAGGTTCGTTTAATTAAATGCTTTTGGTGATCCGAATACTTCTTATAGTGTAGAAACACTTGGATGAATTTTTAATTGCATAAAAATCAAAAACTGGACATTTTACAAGTTCAGAGTCCGGACCGGGCATTACAGTCCGGACCCCGAACATAGGTTTGTTCATGCGATGTTTCAGTCCGGACCACGAATGTGAAATTGTTGAATTTGCATGAACAGTCCGGACCGTGGATTGCAGTCCGGACCACGAATGTCGTCTTTTCTGGAAAAAGTCTGTTTCGCAGAGACAGTCCGGACCGCCCATTCCAGTCCGGACTGTCGTCCTGTAAAATTCCAGAATTGGTTAGTTTTTTATGCTTATCTTCTTCCAACGGTTTCTAACCTATAAATAGACCGTACGATTCATTTTTTTTAGGGTAATCCAAATACGGTCAAAAATAGAAAAATCCACCTATAGAGAAGAAAGGAAATCAATAGATTTAATCCTATGTTTCTTCATCTATATTGATTGATTTGATTCTAGGTTTTCATACTCAGATTTTGAGTAGAATCAAATCAATGAATACTTAGATGGTATTTCCGATCCATTTCTAATCTAAGTATTCGGCGGATCATCACCACCCAAAAAACAACGATTTTTCAAAATCGGCGCGTGGACTCGTGTGGCCTTGTGGATTCAAGGTGCTACCGCTCTCGTGGATTCGGAGCGAGGTACGTTTGTGGATTCGAGACGTGCTATTGGGTGAAGACCGTGGATTCGGTCAGACGTCGTGGATTCGGCGTTGGACGCAGATCGTGGATTCGAGAAGCGTTGCGGAGCGAGCGGAGAAGATCAACTAGGAGCGTATGGAAAAAGGTTGAGTCGTCTATGAGTACGGTATATCACCTTTGTACGTGTTATAATTCTAGTGGATTTCACCGTGTTATCGGTCCCGTGGTTTTTTACTCCGGTTTGGAGTTTTCCACGTAAAAATCTTGCGTGTTATCTTTTATTTCCGCATTGGGTTTTTATTACGCAAAGATTTTTGACTGTTTTTTGTTTACACCTATTCACCCCCCTCTAGGTGTTTTTTCCCCTATTTAGATCCATATTATACATAACCCAACAAGTGGTATCGGAGCGGGAATAGGGTTGTAAAGAATGGCTGAAGGTGGAAACATTAACAGACCTCCGTTCTTCGATGGAACAAATTATGCGTACTCGAAAGTACGGATGAAAGCATTTCTTATTTCCATTGACGAACGGGTGTGGCAATCTATCGAGTTAGGATGGTCAAATCCAACTGAAGTTATTGTTGATGTTCACACCATCAAACCTAGGTCGAAATGGACCAAGGAAGAGATAGACTTATCTTCTTACAATGGCAAAGGAATTAACGCTTTATTTAATGCCTTATCACAAAAAGAATTCTCTCGCGTCTCGGTATGTGAGACTGCGAAAGAAATCTGGGATGTTCTTCAAGTTACACATGAGGGAACTAACCTTGTGAAGATTCAAAAGCTGCAAATGCTTACGAGCAGATTTGACTCTATTTTCATGGCAGAAAATGAATCATTCACAGACTACTATACACGATTGCAAGACATCGTAAACACATGTGCTAACTTGGGAGAGAAGATTCCAGAATTTAAAATTGTAAGAAAGATCTTAAGAACTCTTCCTGAAAGATTTCGTTCCAAGGTTACGGCCATGAAACTATTAAACACCCGGACGAAATCCGTGTAGAAGAATTAGTTGGTTCATTACAAACTTATGAAATGACATTTCCTACTAACTATTCTTCTGGAAAAGCATCTACTTCTAAGTCTTCAGGTTTTGCGTTGAAAACTACAAAAGAAGAAGACGCGGATTCATCCTCCTCAGGCGACGACGAGAACTTATCTATGGAGGACTTTGAGAAACAGCTTGCTCTCTTGACAAGAAATTTTCGCCGAAACTTTCGAAGGGGTAATTCAAGTAAAACTTCATCCTCCGGAAAGTGGAAGAAAGGCAAAGGTTTTTCAAGACAAAAGTCAAGAAAGCAAGAAAGTTTTTCAAAGGATAAGAAAAGCTCAGAAGGACAAGTCCAATGCTTCAAGTGCCGAGGATACGGCCATATCTCAACGGAGTGTCCAAATAAGAATCCGTCCAAGAAGAAGGCGATGCAGGCCGTCACTTGGGATGGCACCTCAACGACAAATGAGTCATCTTCAAGTGATGAAGAGAACAACGCAACGGCATTCCACGCGTCCACATCTTCACCATTCATGTGCTTAATGGCAAGTACATCTGACTCACTGTCCAACCCTACTGTTGAAAAGATTGCAACGGACGATGAATCGGATAATTCGGAAGGTGAAGACTTTGCTCTTGCCTATCATAAACTTCTGAGGGATTCAAAGAAACTGGCAAAGCAAAACAAGAGTTTGAGAGGGAGATTGCAGGGTCTCGAAGAAGAAGCAAAAAGGGCAACTTCTCTCTCAAACACTCTTGAAGTGGAAAGGGATAATCTGATTAAAGTAAATGTTTCCCTTCAAGAGTCCAATGAGCATTTCAAGAAAAATTATGTAGATATGGTGAATAAAGCAAACTACTTCTTGAAGCTCTACGGCGAGGCTTGACAGGAAAAAATGGAAATGATAGAGACCATTTTCCAACTCAAGGATGATTTAAAGCAATTTTCTTCTGGAAGGAGTAAGTTGGATAAGATTCTTGGTCTTGGTCAAACAAACAAATTCGGCCTCGGATACAATCGAACTGAAGACAATTTTAGTTCGGTTGGGACAGTCTTTGTGCCTCAGTCGGTATCTCCTACTCCAACACCGGAATTGACGACAAACAGCGACAACAAACCTACTTCACCCTCTTCGGGATCGTCAAGCACTAAGGTATGTTTTCGTTGTGGTATTTCAGGGCACATAAGAAGGAATTGCAAGAATGGAGCACTAAGATCAAATCAAACACATCTTGCAACTACTACCAATGAGTTCATTTCCCGCAAATCAAAGAAGAATCTTTCAAAAGGAAAGAACATTGGTAGTACATCAAACAAGACGACGACGTCAAGGAAAAGCGATGGATCAATCAAGACGCTTTCACCAAAGGTATCAACTTCACAATCATTTCCGGCGTACTCCAAAACTCGAAAGGTTTGGGTACGCAAAGGTGAAATCTTCCCTTGTCTTGTTGTTCATACTTCTTTACACGCTTATGACAATTCGTCTTGGTATTTGGATAGTGGTTGTTCTCGTCACATGACCGGTGACAAAAACTGTTTTCAAACTTTAGAGAAAATCTCCGGAGGACATGTTGTTTTCGCAGACGGTCGTTCTTCCAAAATTGTTGGAAAGGGAACAATCGCTATTTCTGAAGGCCCCGTTTTGAATAATGTTTTATTTGTTGAAGGCCTTAAGACTAACCTCATTAGTATAAGTCAACTTTGTGACAATGGGTTCTCAGTTAATTTTTCTTCTGTAGAATGTGTTGTAACTGATAAGGACCAGGTATTCTTTTTAAAAGGGGTTAGATCGGAAAATAATTGCTATGTTGTTTCAAACAAAGTTTCTGAAAAATGTAACCTAGTTTCTTTGGATAATGAAACTGTTTGGCATGAAAGACTAGGTCACATGAATTTTAAAGAACTAGCAAGGATTTCAAATAAGAACGTGGTTAAGGGGGTTCATAAACTTTTATATAAAGAAAACATTGTGTGTGGTGGTTGTCAAAAGGGAAAACAATCAAGAGTTGCACACAAGAACTTGAACCACGCCGGTACCAAACGGCCCTTGGAATTACTGCATATGGATTTAATGGGGCCGGTTCGTCAACCATCTTTAGGAGGTAAATGGTATATTTTTCTTTTGGTTGATGATTTCTCTAGGTATTCTTGGGTAAATTTTTTAAAAGAGAAAGCGGATACTTTCGACTCTTTTCATGAGGTTTGTCATCGTATTATGAATGAAAGAAATGAAAAGATCGTTCGTGTTCGAAGTGATAGAGGTGGAGAATTCATTAATTCAAAATTTATTGATTTTTGCACTTCCAATGGGATAAAACATGAATTCTCAGCACCCTATACACCTCAGCAGAATGGTGTTGTTGAGCGCAAAAACAGAGTTGTTCAAGAGATGGCGCGTGTGATGCTTCATAGCCGGAATTTATCGTTATATTTTTGGGCTGAAGCTGTAAATGTAGTGTACTGGTTTTCCCATGCAACTTTCCGGTGAATCCACTGTGTAGAACACCTAGTGTTGGTGTCTGGCCCATGGTGCATCGAAGGGATGCCACAGATGGACCTCGTGAGACTTGGATAGATGATTTGGCCTTCGGCTGTGATTGCCGAATTTTAGAAAAGGTTTTGGGCCAATCTGAGGTTGGATTTGGATTCAGCGCGGAAAAACGCTTGAAAACGGCTATTTGCTTGTTGAATTTGGAGTCCGGATGACCAAATGCGGGCTTCCGGAAGTTTTGGGTGATTTTCGGTGCATGGGGGAGCCTCGTGGACCGGCCTGAGCCACGTGGCGGCCTATTATTGGCCGGCTCACGCAGCTCGGTCCACGGGGTAGCGCGGCGGTGCATGGACCGCAGGCGGGTGGCACGTGGCGTGCCCGGATAGGCCGGCGCACGCGGCACGGCTCAGTGGATTTGCGGGATTGCGGTGGACCGGGCGCATGACACGTGGCGGCTTCGGATTCGTCGGTCCACATGGGCGCGGTCCACGGGTGCGCGGGGGAGGGCGCCTCGGTACTGTGCGCGCACGTGCGCGCACAGTGGCGCCAGGCGGGGCGGTCGGCCGCACTCGAGTGCGACACGTGTCGCCTCGAGATTGGCCGGCCGTACCTACCTCCGTTGACTGCGGGGGGCCACGTGGCGTATGCGGGCCGCGGGGATCCGCTGTACCCTGTTTGGGGGTGACGTGGCCGCTCCTGGGTGTTTCGGGCGCGTCGGACAGGGACTGTGCGACCGGGTTTCCGGGCGCAGTGCGCCCGAAAGTTGCGCCCGAAAACCCGGCCCGAAAGCTTAGTGGGCTGGGCCTATAAATAGCTCCCCCCATTCGTCTTGTAGGCTTTTTGGACTCTATTTTCGCTGGGCTTTCTTCTGAGGAATTTCTCCTCCCTCAGTGCACTACCCTTTGGAGAAGTTTGAAGATTTTTGGAGGCACGCTTCCCGAGGTTCCCCATTTTACGGCGCGGCGCGACGCTTGTCCCCCGGCGATCCTCTTCACCCCTTCTCAGTGTTTGGACTCCTCCGACTCACCCCGACCTCGGAATTCGCCGATTCTTGCGCCGTTGGACTCTTGACAGGTAGGGCTTCAACTCCTGTGTTTTGTGGTTCCTCGATTTCCGTGCTGATATTGGAGTTTTCCGAGCAACCATTTGACCCTTTTTCTTCGCGGACTTTTGGGACAGCACCGCGGTGTTCTTGCCATATCTTTTCGCTCGGACGTCGGAACAAGGCGATTCAAAAGACAATTTTCATCTACGCTTCGCAAGGAGTCTCCTGGATTTTTCTCAGAATTTTCTGAATTTTACTCGAGGGTGAGAATCTTCTTCCTCTGTGGTTCCTTGTTACAGGAATTTAGTGCAGTTTGGATTCGGGGTGTACCCCTTGTCGGATTATTATCTCAGCGTAGGAAACTCCGAATTGGGCGTGCAGGTACTCGTTTCGACGGGCTCGTCGCAAGGATCGCGCTAGTATTTTCCTTGGATTTTTCTGGACATTATTCGCAGGTGAAAATTAGTGAATTGTGGACTGCTGTTTTGGGGGACAGATTCTGGAAAGTGTGGATGTTTAGCTTATGAATTTTCCTTTGGGGTACTTTGTACAGATTGGTGGTGTGTTTGGACTGGTCTTGGACTTTGCCTTTGGATAATTGGAATAGCGCTTCAGGTGGGTGATGTTGTAAACCTCTTATTTGGGATTTATCACTAGGCCTATTAGAATGCTCTTGATTATGTTATTAGTAGATCTGTGAGAAGAACCTAGCATGCTTGTATGAAATCCTGCTTTCTTCATTGATAATCGCAATGTTAGAAAACTACAAGTTAATTAACGGTGAGTCCATGCTTTAAACATGTAGTAGAGTTACTTGGAATTTATGCTAAATTCTTATATTGTTGATTGTTTAAATGAAAGGCTGAGGTATGTGGTTAGGGTAATTAAAATGGTTCAGCAAGTTAATGACTTTTGCATGCTTGAATGGTCACCTAGATAGGCCACCTTTTTCTGCTACACTATCATGCTGGAATTGACTTAGGAGAAACCATGTTGCATTCTTTCTTCAGTCACTTAGACATAGGGGATATTATGCTCGGGTTAGAGCAGGGGCTGGGTTAGTGTAGTCAGATACTTGGGTTTCGGGGAGAGGGTTTTGGGCTTCCTTTGGGAGACGGTACTTTTCCTTATAGAGCGGAGTGCGTGATTTGCAGACTTGAGACCCTGGGACTCCTGTCCCATATCGGTGTTATGCGTAGGCTGGCATACCCGATTTGGCAGACATTGAGAACCCTACCCCTTATCGGTGCTATGCGTAGGCTGGCATACCCGATTTAGCAGACCTTGAGACTCCTGTCCCATACCGGTGTTATGCGTAGGCTGGCATACCCGATTTGGCAGACATTGAGACTCCTATTCCACACCGGTGTTATGCGTAGGCTGGCATACCCGATGTGGCAGGCTTCGATTCTCTGATGCATACTTTTAGCTATCTTTAGCTGGGCAGGTAGAGGCATATTAGTGGTAGCTTTTATCAGGAGTCATACTCTTAGTTACCGCATTTATTCCTTTAGCCTCTGGTAGACCTAGTGGGCAGGTAGGAGTTCGTGTTGAGGTTTACCCACTAGGGGAGGCTACTGTCTTTATAGTAGTACTGACCCCCGCTGTTTTTCCCTTTTCTTGTCCCCTTTGTTTTGCAGAGTCATCTGCCGGAGTTGCGGGGCCTTCCTACCAGGATCGAGGTAAGAGGATCGCCGACTAGATAGCTGCTACCCCGAGCTCGAGTTTTTGGTAGTTTTGTTGTATCCCCAGTACACTCAGACGGTTGTATTTTTCCTTTTATTTTGGGTCTGGCTGCGGCCAGCTGGTTGTATATATTTCGTGAGCTGGGAGAGACACTTGTATATTTTTGAGAGCTTACTGTACTTTCCTTTCCAGTATTTGTCTGAGTTGTATTAGTTTTAGTTTAGCTCTGTTTTATGCTCCTTTATTACTTGTTTTATATCTGAGCAGGTTATCAGCGCTTCGTGTACACGGAAAATTCCGTATGCACGGCGGATCTGTGGACGGGCCCGGGTTCTGGTTTACACCCGGGGCGTGACAGATTAGTTGGTATCAGAGCTTAGGGATAGGTCAGTTGGGACTTAGGAAACCCTAGGCTTGTGGCAGACCCTAGGAAGGCAGAGCGTGAGTGACGTGATATTGTGCGAAAGTCGGTAATTGGTTGTTAACTCTTCCTGTGAGTGGAGAGGGATTGGCATAGCCTATTTCTGGGGGACTATTATGTTGGCTGCAGACAACATAAGGTTACAGAAATAGGGGAATGCCCATGACTTTCGGGTGATTGGGTCGAGAGTGGTTTGGTTTACTGACCCGTGGATTTTGTGTGACAGGATGCCTCCTAGGCGGCAGATTCCTACTCGGGGTACTCCTACGCCCCCGGAGGAGCCGGAGCAGTCCGGGCCTTCTGAGATCAGTGAGCTGAGGGCCATGGTGGCCCAGTTGGCGGAGAGTCACCGCCGACAGGAGCAGAGATTTGAGCAGTTGCTGGCTCAGGTTGCGGCACCACCCCCTACTACTGTAGAGGCCCCTGTACCACCAGTTGTACCGCCGGCTATTCCATTAGTCCCTACGGCACCGTCGTCGAGCAGTGGGGCTCAGGGAGAGTTCAGGCCGTTGACCCCAGCGGAGGAGGAGGAGTTTGCTGACAAACTCGCCAAGTTCTGTAAGCGAGGACCACCTAGGTTCTCAGGGAGGAGCACTCACCCATCGGAGATAGGATCATGGCTGGCAGCAATGGAGAAGTTGTTCAGAGACTTCTTCATTGACCACAGGTTCAGAGTGCATATGGCTGTACATTGCCTAGAGGGGGATGCAGATGCTTGGTGGCGTCGGGTCGAGCCCTTGGAGTTTCAGATCACCCGACAGCTACCCTGGTCGGAGTTTAGACGGTTGATCCTTGACACTTATTTCTCCACGAGCGTGAAGAAAAAGCTTGAGGATGATTTGAAGAATCTCCAGCAGGGGGACAGGACGGTATGGGATTATTATCAGGAGTTTACGCAGTTGCTCAACTGCGTACCCTATGTTGCCAGGGATGGGCTGCACCAGGTGGAGCTGTTTGAGACAGGTTTGCGCCCCGAGGTCTATACCTTGGTACACGCCCAGAGGCTTCAGACTTTATCAGAGGCAGTGGATCATGCACAGTGGGTCGAGAGGGGAGATCACGTCGTCGCTAGACGTGGGGGCTTGGCCGCTCAGAGTTCTGAGAGGAAGCGGCCAATGCCAGACGAGGGGGGGCAGGCCAGTTCATGGAGGCCGCCCCGACCACCACCGCCGCAGTTTACGGTCCGTGGGCGTTCGGAGCGGCGAGGGTCTGGTGGATCCCAGAGACCCCCACAGCAGCAGCAGCAGCAGCAGCCCCAGCGACAGCAGCAGCACTCGCAGCAGCAGAGGTCGCAGTCGCGACAGCAGGGGTCACAGCGGCAAGGACAGCAGCAGCAGCAGTCGAGGCAGTCCCAGTCTGCGGTCAGGTGCGTCTTTTGTAGGGGACAGCACGCGGCGGATACTTGTGACCAGAGGTACGGCCGCTGTTATCGGTGTGGACAGTCCGGCCATATTCGAGCTACTTGCCCTCTCTCTACACCGCAGGCTCCTTCCTCAGCATCAGCTCCTTCAGTGCCCCAGCAGCGGCCTTATGCTCCAGCGAGCAGGGCTCCTTCCTCCCACCCTGCAGATTACCGACCACCAGCTCAGAGCGGGCGAGTCTACGCCGCCCAGGTAGGGGACTCCACGGCAGCCGACCACGTGGTGGCAGGTATCACTTTACTTCTTGGTACTAGAGCTCGCACTTTATTTGATACCGGTGCATCACATTCTTTTATCAGTAGAGTATTTGCATCATCTCATGGACTAGTGTTAGGTCGGTTGCCACATGCAGTAGAGGTACAGATTCCTGATCATACATTGCATGTAGAGGAGTGTTGTTGGTCTTGCCCTGTTCAGATTGAGTCCTGGATCTTGCCAGCGGACCTTATGGTCCTTAGTGAGCTGCAAGATTACGACATTGTACTGGGGATGGATTGGCTGGCTCGCTATTTCGCGACGATTGATTGCGCCGCGAGGACTGTTACCTTTAGCGAGCCAGGCCAGGAGGTGTTCGTTTACAGGGGGTGCCAGAGTGCTTTCTTTGCCTCGGTGGTTTCGACCTCTCGTGCGAGGCAGATGATGCGCAGTGGATGCGTGGCCTTTTTGGCATCGGTGGTTAAGGAGCCTACGGCGGCACCGGGACTCACGGATATCCCTATTGTCCATGAGTACCCGGATGTTTTTCCTCCGGAGCTAGTTCATATGCCGCCGGATAGGGAGGTTGAGTTTTTGATTGACGTAGTTCCAGGAACTGCGCCAATCTCTAAGGCTCCTTACCGAATGGCACCGGCCGAGCTGCGGGAGTTAAAGGCGCAACTCCATGATTTAATGGACAAGGGTTTTGTGAGGCCTAGTGTATCACCTTGGGGAGCGCCGGTGCTATTTGTGAAGAAGAAAGATGGTTCACTTCGACTGTGTGTAGATTACCGGGAGCTGAATAAAGTGACCATCAAGAACAAGTACCCTTTGCCGCGCATTGATGACTTATTCGACCAGCTGCAAGGGTCTTGTGTCTTCTCCAAGATTGATTTACAGTCTGGTTACCACCAATTGAAGGTGAAGGCCGAGGACATCCCAAAGACGGCATTCAGGTCGCGGTACGGGCATTACGAGTTCACCGTCATGCCTTTTGGACTGACAAATGCCCCTGCAGCTTTTATGGATTTGATGAACAGGATTTTTCGACCATACCTGGATCGGTTCGTTGTTGTTTTTATTGATGACATCCTAGTTTATTCCCGAAGCGATGTGGAGCACGAGGAGCATCTGAGGATTGTGCTACAACTTCTGAGAGAGAGAAAGTTGTATGCCAAGCTATCTAAGTGTGATTTCTGGCTTCGGGAGGTTGCCTTTTTGGGCCACGTGATTTCAGCCGCTGGAGTGGCAGTAGACCCGGCGAAGATCGAGGCAGTCCGGGATTGGCCCCGACCGACGACGGTATCAAAGGTCCGTAGTTTCATGGGCTTAGCAGGATATTACCGTCGGTTTGTGGAAGGTTTTGCGAAACTTTCCACACCCCTCACTCGTTTGACGCGAAAAGGGATTAAGTTTATTTGGAGTGAGGACTGCCAGAGGAGCTTTGAGGAATTAAAGATCAGATTGATGTCGGCTCCTATCCTTTCCCTCCCTGTTATGGGGAAAGGATATGTGATTTATAGTGATGCATCGCACAGTGGACTTGGTTGCGTGCTGATGCAGGATGGTAGGGTAATCGCTTACGCCTCTCGGCAACTGAAGGATTATGAAAAGAATTACCCTACCCATGATTTGGAACTAGCTGCAGTGATTTTTGCACTAAAGTTGTGGCGCCACTACCTGTATGGGGAGCATTGCGAGATTTATACCGACCACAAGAGCTTGAAATACCTGTTCACGCAGAAGGAGCTCAACTTGAGGCAGCGCAGATGGTTGGAATTGTTGAAGGATTATGATGTAGACATATTGTACCATCCTGGCAAGGCCAACGTGGTTGCTGATGCCCTGAGCAGGAGAGCAGTACAGAGTTTATCTTTGATGATCACCGATCAGGCGCCATTACTTGAGCAGATGAGGCGGTTAGAGCTCGAGGTTGTGTCCCCTGGGGTCTCTGCTAGACTTATGTCTCTAGTCGTGCAGCCCACTCTGTTGGACAGGATTCGGGAGAGACAGAGTGAGGACCCCCACCTGGTGAGGATTCGAGAGCAGATGCAGACTGGTTTGATAGGGGACTTTTCAGTTGATGCTGCGGGAGTGCTACGGTACAGGGACCGCGCGCGTGTGCCTATGGATGCAGAGATCCGAGAGCAGATCTTGAGGGAGGCCCACTATACACCTTATACCATCCATCCTGGTGGGACTAAGATGTATAGGGATCTTAAGGCACAGTTTTGGTGGAATGGGATGAAAAGAGACATTGGGAGATTTGTAGCACACTGTCTAACTTGTCAGCAAGTGAAGGCGGAGCATCGTGTACCTGCTGGCAAGTTGCAGAGTCTCCCAATCCCTGAATGGAAATGGGAACATGTTACGATGGATTTTGTCACTTGGGTTGCCGAGAGCACAGACGGGAGCGGATGCTATCTGGGTAGTCGTGGACCGGCTTACCAAAACCGCTCACTTTTTACCGGTTCAGATGACTTGGCCGATGGAGCGACTGGCGCAAGTGTACTTGGCTGAGGTGGTTAGATTGCACGGGGTACCCGTTTCCATCGTATCAGATAGAGACCCGAGGTTTGTCTCGCATTTCTGGAGGAGTTTACAGACAGCCTTGGGGACGCAGCTCCGATTTAGTACAGCATTCCACCCACAGACCGATGGGCAGTCAGAGCGCACTATTCAGACCCTCGAGGATATGTTGAGAGCATGCATTCTGGACTTTGGGGGAGGATGGTACCGACACTTGGGATTAGTTGAGTTTGCGTACAACAACAGCTATCAAGCGAGCATTCAGATGGCTCCGTTTGAAGCGTTGTATGGACGCAAGTGTCGGTCACCCCTTTATTGGAGTGACGTGGGTGAGAAGAAGACTTTGGGTCCTGATCTACTGTTGGAGGCAGAGGAAAAGGTCAGATTGATACGACGACACCTAGAGACCGCCCAGAGTCGACAGAGGAGTTATGCTGATACTCGACGGCGAGACTTAGAGTTCAGGTGGGTGACCATGTTTTTCTGAAAGTCTCGCCTTCGAAGGGGATTCGGAGATTTGGTATTCGTGGGAAACTGAGCCCTCGTTATATTGGACCTTTTGAGGTGTTGGAGCGCTTAGGGCCAGTTGCCTACAGGCTTGCGCTTCCTCCCAGACTTTCGGGTGTTCATATGTCTTTCATGTTTCGACACTGAGGAAGTATGTTCATGACCCGTCTCATATTATCGATTTCACTCCATTGGAGGTTGCTGAGGACCTGAGTTATGTTGAGCGGGCCGTTGAGGATCTTGGATCGTGAGGTTAGGGAGTTGCGCAGTCGGGCCATCCCCTATGTGAAGGTTCTCTGGAGCAGTCATGATGAGCGCGAGGCTACCTGGGAGTTGAGTCAGCGATGATGGATGCTCACCCCCACTTGTTTGAGGCTCCTATCTGAGGTATGATTTTTGTTTCGAGGACGAAACTTTTTCTTGTAGGGGAGGGTGTAGTGTACTGGTTTTCCCATGCAACTTTCCGGTGAATCCACTGTGTAGAACACCTAGTGTTGGTGTCTGGCCCATGGGTGCATCGAAGGGATGCCACAGATGGACCTCGTGAGACTTGGATAGATGATTTGGCCTTCGGCTGTGATTGCCGAATTTTAGAAAAGGTTTTGGGCCAATCTGAGGTTGGATTTGGATTCAGCGCGGAAAAAAACGCTTGAAAACGGCTATTTGCTTGTTGAATTTGGAGTCCGGATGACCAAATGCGGGCTTCCGGAAGTTTTGGGTGATTTTCGGTGCATGGGGGAGCCTCGTGGACCGGCCTGAGCCACGTGGCGGCCTATTATTGGCCGGCTCACGCAGCTCGGTCCACGGGGTAGCGCGGCGGTGCATGGACCGCAGGCGGGTGGCACGTGGCGTGCCCGGATAGGCCGGCGCACGCGGCACGGCTCAGTGGATTTGCGGGATTGCGGTGGACCGGGCGCATGACACGTGGCGGCTTCGGATTCGTCGGTCCACGTGGGCGCGGTCCACGGGTGCGCGGGGGAGGGCGCCTCGGTACTAGTGCGCGCACGTGCGCGCACAGTGGCGCCAGGCGGGGCGGTCGGCCGCACTCGAGTGCGACACGTGTCGCCTCGAGATTGGCCGGCCGTACCTACCTCCGTTGACTGCGGGGGGCCACGTGGCGTATGCGGGCCGCGGGGATCCGCTGTACCCTGTTTGGGGGTGACGTGGCCGCTCCTGGGTGTTTCGGGCGCGTCGGACAGGGACTGTGCGACCGGGTTTCCGGGCGCAGTGCGCCCGAAAGTTGCGCCCGAAAACCCGGCCCGAAAGCTTAGTGGGCTGGGCCTATAAATAGCTCCCCCCATTCGTCTTGTAGGCTTTTTGGACTCTATTTTCGCTGGGCTTTCTTCTGAGGAATTTCTCCTCCCTCAGTGCACTACCCTTTGGAGAAGTTTGAAGATTTTTGGAGGCACGCTTCCCGAGGTTCCCCATTTTAACGGCGCGGCGCGACGCTTGTCCCCCGGCGATCCTCTTCACCCCTTCTCAGTGTTTGGACTCCTCCGACTCACCCCGACCTCGGAATTCGCCGATTCTTGCGCCGTTGGACTCTTGACAGGTAGGGCTTCAACTCCTGTGTTTTGTGGTTCCTCGATTTCCGTGCTGATATTGGAGTTTTCCGAGCAACCATTTGACCCTTTTTCTTCGCGGACTTTTGGGACAGCACCGCGGTGTTCTTGCCATATCTTTTCGCTCGGACGTCGGAACGAGGCGATTCAAAAGGCAATTTTCATCTACGCTTCGCAAGGAGTCTCCTGGATTTTTCTCAGAATTTTCTGAATTTTACTCGAGGGTGAGAATCTTCTTCCTCTGTGGTTCCTTGTTACAGGAATTTAGTGCAGTTTGGATTCGGGGTGTACCCCTTGTCGGATTATTATCTCAGCGTAGGAAACTCCGAATTGGGCGTGCAGGTACTCGTTTCGACGGGCTCGTCGCAAGGATCGCGCTAGTAGTTTCCTTGGATTTTTCTGGACATTATTCGCAGGTGAAAATTAGTGAATTGTGGACTGCTGTTTTGGGGGACAGATTCTGGAAAGTGTGGATGTTTAGCTTATGAATTTTCCTTTGGGGTACTTTGTACAGATTGGGGTGTATTTGGACTGGTCTTGGACTTTGCCTTTGGATAATTGGAATAGCGCTTCAGGTGGGTGATGTTGTAAACCTCTTAGTTGGGATTTATCACTAGGCCTATTAGAATGCTCTTGATTATGTTATTAGTAGATCTGTGAGAAGAACCTAGCATGCTTGTATGAAATCCTGCTTTCTTCATTGATAATCGCAATGTTAGAAAACTACAAGTTAATTAACGGTGAGTCCATGCTTTAAACATGTAGTAGAGTTACTTGGAATTTATGCTAAATTCTTATATTGTTGATTGTTTAAATGAAAGGCTGAGGTATGTGGTTAGGGTAATTAAAATGGTTCAGCAAGTTAATGACTTTTGCATGCTTGAATGGTCACCTAGATAGGCCACCTTTTTCTGCTACACTATCATGCTGGAATTGACTTAGGAGAAACCATGTTGCATTCTTTCTTCAGTCACTTAGACATAGGGGATATTATGCTCGGGTTAGAGCAGGGGCTGGGTTAGTGTAGTCAGATACTTGGGTTTCGGGGAGAGGGTTTTGGGCTTCCTTTGGGAGACGGTACTTTTCCTTATAGAGCGGAGTGCGTGATTTGCAGACTTGAGACCCTGGGACTCCTGTCCCATATCGGTGTTATGCGTAGGCTGGCATACCCGATTTGGCAGACATTGAGAACCCTACCCCTTATCGGTGCTATGCTAGGCTGGCATACCCGATTTAGCAGACCTTGAGACTCCTGTCCCATACCGGTGTTATGCGTAGGCTGGCATACCCGATTTGGCAGACATTGAGACTCCTATTCCACACCGGTGTTATGCGTAGGCTGGCATACCCGATGTGGCAGGCTTCGATTCTCTGATCATACTTTTAGCTATCTTTAGCTGGGCAGGTAGAGGCATATTAGTGGTAGCTTTTTATCAGGAGTCATACTCTTAGTTACCGCATTTATTCCTTTAGCCTCTGGTAGACCTAGTGGGCAGGTAGGAGTTCGTGTTGAGGTTTACCCACTAGGGGAGGCTACTGTCTTTATAGTAGTACTGACCCCCGCTGTTTTTCCTTTTCTTGTCCCCTTTGTTTTGCAGAGTCATCTGCCGGAGTTGCGGGGCCTTCCTACCAGGATCGAGGTAAGAGGATCGCCGACTAGATAGCTGCTACCCCGAGCTCGAGTTTTTGGTAGTTTTGTTGTATCCCCAGTACACTCAGACGGTTGTATTTTTCCTTTTATTTTGGGGTCTGGCTGCGGCCAGCTGGTTGTATATATTTCGTGAGCTGGGAGAGACACTTGTATATTTTGAGAGCTTACTGTACTTTCCTTTCCAGTATTTGTCTGAGTTGTATTAGTTTTAGTTTAGCTCTGTATTTATGCTCCTTTATTACTTGTTTTATATCTGAGCAGGTTATCAGCGCTTCGTGTACACGGAAAATTCCGTATGCACGGCGGATCTGTGGACGGGCCCGGGTTCTGGTTTACACCCGGGGCGTGACAGTAAACACCGCTGTCTATGTTATTAATCGAGTGTTCTTGCGCCCTGGAACCTTAAATACACCATATGAGCTGGGTTTAGTAGAAAACCAAATATCAAATATTTTCGTATCTTTGGGAGTCGATGTTTTATTCTGCGTGTTCGCGAAAACCTTAGTAAGTTCGACTCGCGAAGCGACGAAGGGATTTTCATGGGTTCTTCTACTAACAGTAGAGCATATCGGGTATTTAACTTGGAATCTAAAACGATGATAGAATCTATAAATGTTAAAGTAGATGAAGATTTCCACTTTGCATCTGATAAATCTACCCTTGATATGTCTCTAGATGATGATACGCCTGTAAATGCATCTTCTCGTAATAACTCTTTCAATAAAGTTGATGCATCTAATAGTTCTTCAAGTTTATCTAATGTGCAGGAATTATCACATATACCTCCGACTACTCCGTTACCGCAAACGCTACGCATCTCCAGGATCATCCGGAATCTAACATTATTGGAGACCCACAAGAAGGAGTTAGAACTCGGAGACAGTTGGTCTGTGGAGTCGCATGCTACGTCTCCATGATTGAACCAAAGAACATCGATGAAGCTCTCCAGGATGACTACTGGATTGAAGCTATGCAGGAAGAGCTCCATCAGTTCGAACGAAACAAAGTCTGGGAATTAATAAAGCCTCCGAAGCAACACAATGTGATTGGTACTAAATGGATTTTCAAGAATAAGAAGAACGAGGATGGTACCATCATCAGGAATAAAGCACGCTTAGTTGCTCAAGGCTAATCTCAAATAGAAGGTATAGACTTTGATGAAACGTTCGCCCCGGTAGCTAGACTCGAGTCCATTCGTATCTTATTTGCAATTGCTTGTCATTTTAAAATAAAGTTATTTCAAATGGACGTTAAGAGCGCGTTTTTAAATGGGTTTTTAAACGAGGAAGTTTATGTGGCTCAACCGAAAGGTTTTGTAGACTATAAACAACCTAACCATGTTTTTCGTTTGAAAAAGGCTCTTTACGGTCTAAAACAAGCACCGCGAGCGTGGTACGAAAGGTTGACGAAGCACCTTTTGGAAAAGGGCTATACTCGAGGGGGAGCAGATAGGACTCTCTTTGTGAAGCATTATCAGGATAACTTCATTGTAGCACAAATCTATGTCGATGACATTGTATTTGGTGCAACAAGAGACAATGATGCTTCTAAATTCGCTGAAACCATGGAAAGCGAATTTGAGATGTCAATGATGGGCGAACTGACATACTTTTTGGATTGCAAGTGAAACAAAATGATGATGGCATCCATTTGTGTCAATCCAAGTATGCAAAGGAGTTGGTGAAGAAATTCGGATTAGAAGATTCTAAAGATTTTCCGACTCCTATGGGAACTAGCAATAAGGGATTAGGAAGTGAATCACTAGTGAGAGTGTAGACGAGAAGCTCTATCGCAGTATGATTGGAAGTCTACTTTATCTCACGGCTAGTCGCCCGGATATATCCTTTAGTGTTGGAATTTGCGCGAGATATCAATCAGCACCAAAGGAGGTTCACCTGAAAGCGGTGAAAAGGATCATCCGGTACATCAAAGGAACACTGAATTTCGAAATTTGGTATCCTATGGGAACAAGTCTTGATATTATTGGATATTCAGATGCCGATTGGGCAGGATCTGTGGATGATCGGAAAAGCACGAGTGGTGCATGTTTTTATCTTGGCCATTGCCTTGTTGCATGGCATAGTAAAAAGCAAAACTGCATTGCACTCTCGACTGCCGAAGCGGAATATATTTCAGCAGGTAGTTGTTCAACCCAACTCATTTGGATGAAAAGTGTGTTGAGCGACTTCCGAATTTCAGCAACTTCGGTAACAATTCTTTGTGACAACACCAGTGCTATAAACATTTCCAAAAACCCTGTGTTGCACTCAAGAACAAAACACATTGAACTTAGATATCATTTTCTAAGAGAGCTAGTTGAATCAAATATTCTTCAAATTTCCTACATTTCAACTGAAGATCAATTAGCTGACATTTTAACAAAACCTTTGGATCAAAAACGTTTTATTCATTTGCGTAAAGCAATTGGAATGCTTTCCTTGAAATAACCTCTTTTTGAAACTTTTGCTTAGGTTAGGTTTTGTTTTTGTGTTTTTGTTCATTATCTATGGTTAGACATAGAACATTAATTGAGCATGTGTATTATTGACTTTAACTGCATCCTTTCACGCATTTAGAAATTTATTATGCTTTTGATATCATAATATTTCATTTGATGCAATGATCATTTATGTCAATTAAGTCATCTTTGTTTTGATCAAAGTCAATTTCTCTCTCAATGATCTCTTGGTATAGTTTTTATCTTATTTGACTATTTGTCGAGTATGAAATGAGATCAATTTTTGGTTGAATACTTTATATTTTAAATAATTGATAGCCAATTGAGGGGGAGTCAAAGAAAAGGTATTATGCTCAAAAGATGTGGAAAGAGTTACATCCCAATGAGGAGTGTGAAAACTACCACCACATGGAGGAAAGAGCTACCACCTCGGTCGTCCGAGTACTGTGTGCAGCTACCACATGTATACCAAGCATGGTTGTTCGAGTTGATTAAATAAAATGCTTTTTGAATACTTGACTCTGTCAAATTCCAAGGTTGGTATAAGGTGGGGATTTTATTGAAAGATGCTCAAAGAGCCACTCCTTACAATAAATTGACTAGATATATTATCTAACTTATCTGGGATTTCAAACATCTATTGATCTTGGTATTTCATTTTCTTTACCAAATTGATGATTTGATAAAGGCATTACTCATAAGATCATGTTAGATGTGATTGAAGTTGTTCAACTTTAAGGGATTTAATTTTTATAAATTTTCGTTTCATTTGTTGGATGTTATTGATAGATTTGACATAATCTATTTCTTTTGTATGAAACGATGATTTTTATTTAAAGTTGATACACAAAAGTGCTTACAATCTTTTTCTAGATTTTTGGAATTTTTCTGAATTTTTCTGAAGAAAAAGTTGGAGCCGATCCGGACTGGACAAGCCGATCCGGATCCCGAACGCAGGAAAATCCTGCGGGTAGCCGATCCGGACTGCATTCTTCGGGCTGTCCGGACCGCGGCTAGGGTTTATATGAAACGAAGTGGTTTTGATTTTATTTCATCACAAGTTTTCATTTCTAAATCTCCAGTTTCTCTCTCTTGAAAGCAAAGATCTTGGAGCCCTCCAAACTCATTCTCTTCAATTCAAAGTAAGTTATCTTGATCAAAATCTCGGTTTTTCACAGTTTTTCATATTTTTGCTCAAAACGTGAGGAAATTTCATATCTTTGTCGTTTGTGGATGGTTTTTGATCAAACTTCTTTTGAAATAAGAACTATGGGAACATTAGTTTTGATTATATGCTAGGTATTCTCATGATAAACGGATTTTTGGCCTTCGATTTCTAAAAATTCGGTTTTAGGGCATATTTTTGAGAATTTTTGAAAATCATGGAATTGATCTATTTTTAAAATTCTTTTGCAAAACTAATTTGATCCCTAGTCTCTCTACACGATAATGATTGTTTAGGTACAATTTTGAAAATTTTGAAAATAAACAATTTTTGTCGTGTTGTTGAGTTTTGCTCACAGGACTCTTTCACAAGCAGCAGCAGCAATGGTAATCACTTGGGTTGTATTTCTTCTGCCTGCCATGGTTCATACAAGAGATACTGTCAAGCCTAAGAGGGCTAAGAAGGCGAAGAAAACTAAGGATAATTCCGAGACGGAATCTGAGACAGAATCGATCGATTGGGATGATCTCTTAGTAGAGGCCACTATACCTACTACCTCAAAGGTAAAGCCCCTGCTGAAACTTCAAAAACAAAGGCTCGGATATTGCTGATGAAGAAGATTGGTAGAAATTGGAAGACAAGCACAGAAAAATGTTGATAAGGAAGACAGATTGTATTTCAAGAACAAAAAGCTCAAGAAGTCTACGTCGACGTCCAAACATTATACTAGACGGGAAAATGTCAAGGGAAGTGGAATTCAAATCGCTGAATCCCTCTCTGGAGCACACTCTGTTCCTAGAGAATCCCCATGGGATGAAGGCCAGCATGCATCATCTGCTTCTCCACCTCGTCCATCGACTTCAAGGAGAAACACTCCAGAAGCTATCGTATTGGCCTCCGTTCATCAGGAACAAAGAAGACTATCTGCTGACCAGGAGAGATTAGCGACAGATCTCCAGCAAATTGCCGCTGAACAACAACAAATGAGAAAGAAATGTTCCAAAATATCACGAATGCTGAAAGGAATTTTGAACAAGCTAGATCATACCAGCTCAGACAGTTCGGATTTAGCTTGATCTCATGGCTAATCTTTTCTTTTGCAGGTTTTTAAGTTTTTTTAAGTTCTCAAACTGTTGGTTCTTGAACTTGTTAACTATTCTCTCCATTTTGTAATTTTGCTGAGTTTTGTGACAAAAAGGGGAGAGAGTATAGGAGAATTTGAACAATGCACAATGCTCTGTGATTGACCATGACTATACTGTGGTGAGAAAATGCAGAAACTAAGGTAAGTATAACTTTCAACTTTGGTTTTATATGTATTTTGATGCATGCCTCAACTAACTATTCGACTAACTAATTGGGCATGTAATATAACTAACAAGTTGCTTGTTGACTAACCTTTCTGTGACATTTGATTTTTTATTGCTTAGAAGATATGTCGATTTTGGATTATGAGTCTCTTACATATCTAAATTTGAAAATGTCATGTGAGTATAACTCTATCTCTGTGTTTGGTTTTGATTGTTGAAAATTCTTGAGGTTACTAACGATCTTTTCTGTCAAGAATGCTTCTTTTTGCAGAGAGTACAGATGTCTAAGTCTAGAGTCTGTTTTAGGAGTTTAACTCATGTATTTATCTTTATTTGATCTCAATGTAAATTTTTGTTGTATGGTGATAGCAACAAAATATCTTTTTGAATTTTCTTGAGTGGATTTGTGTTTTGTCACGAAACGCCAAAGGGGGAGATTGTTACGGAATTTGAGTTGGCGTATTTCGTGAAATTGTTTAAGTCTTGAAGATTGAAGATTAGAAGCTTGGATCATATACCTAATCTCAAGAAGAAGAATTCAAAGGATCAGGTACGTTTATTAAGTTTTGGTGATCCGAATACTTCTTTAGTGTAGAAACACTTGGATGAATGTTTTATTGCTAAAATCAAAAACTGGACATTTTACATGGTTCAGAGTCCGGACCGGGCATTCAGTCCGGACCCCGAACATAGGGTTGTTCATGCGCTGTTCCGTCCGACCCGGTAAATTCAGTCCGGACCCCGAATGTGAAATTGTTGAATTGCATGAACAGTCCGGACCCGAATGTCGTCTTTCTTTGGAAAAGTCTGTTTCATGGACAGTCCGGACGCCCATTCCAGTCGGACCGTCGTCCGGTAAAAGTCCAGAATTGGTTAGTTTTTTATGCTCTATCTCTTCCACGATTTCTAACATATAAATAGACCCTACGATTCATTTTTTAGGGTAATCCACAATACGGTCAAAAATAGAAAATCCACCTATAGAGAAGAAAGGAAATCAATAGATTTAATCCTATGGTTTCTTCATCTATATTGATTGATTGATTCTAGGTTTTCAACTCCGATTTGAGTAGAATCAAATCAATAAATACTTAGATGGTATTCCGATCTATTTCTAATCTAAGTATTCGGCGGATCATCACCACCCAAAAAACAACGATTCCCACAAATCGGCGCGTGGACTCGCGTGGCCTTGTGGATTCAAGGTGCTACCGCTCTCGTGATTCGGAGAGGTACGTTCGTGGATTCGAGACGTGCTACTGGTGAAGACCGTTGGATTTGGCAGACGTCGTGGATTCGGCTTTGGACGCAGATCGTGGATTCGAGAAGCGTTGCGGAGCGAGCCGAGAAGATAACTAGGAGGTATGGAAAAGGTTGAGTCGTCTATGAGCCGGTATATCACCTTTGTACGTGGATAATTCTAGTGGATTCACCGTGTTATCGGTCCGTGGTTTTTTACTCGGTTTGGAGTTTTCCATGAAAAATCTTGCGTGTTATCTTTTATTTCCGCATTGGGTTTTATTACGCAAAGATTTTTGGTGTTTATTGTTTACACCTATTCACCCCCCCTCTAGGTATTTTTTCTCCTATTAGATCCATATGATACATAACCCACAAAGTAGATGAGCTTCATTGTGCATCTGATAAATCACCCCGATATGTTTTATTATCTCTTAATGATGATACTCCTGTAAA
>JAQNDB010001126.1:0-56081 GCA_029204045.2 Tillandsia leiboldiana
AACTCGGGGCTGGAGACGCTCAACAGCCAGAACCGCGAAGTGTCCGAAAACCCCGGGAACTAATACCTATGACCCAATCAAACAAGAACAGGCTTAGCGTAGCCTCCCGTTGTTTTCCTCCCAAGAATAAATCAACCCTTAGAACCCAGATCATCACTCCCCGGTCGGGTATGGTAAATTTAGGAGAAAAGATGACCTTTTATTTAAAAGCATTTCCACTCAACCCCCTTGGGGTGAGGATAAATTTTCCCTTTTTGAAACCCTTTTGAATTGAGAAAACCAACTTTTATATTTTAGTTCTTGAGAAAATTAGTTATTAAAACAGCTTATTTTCCGAACTCCAAGGTTGATGCCGACGCCAATCAAACAAGAACAGGCCCGACCCCCTAGAAATTCGGAAGGAAAATACAGTTTACTTAAAAAAATATGAGTGTCCAAAAACATTCTGGGTTCAAGGTCCTGATAACACACACTCACCACGATCTCCAATGTGGTGGTGAAGACCAAACAGAGAAATACCCAAGATCCGGGACCACCGTTTACCCAAAACTTTCCCAAATCACTACACACTGCGCTAACACATCTACCAGACCCCACTCAGCCCCAGGACCGAAGCAACACACGTCGCACAATGTCCTTGACCACGCGCCCACTACCCCGAACCCGTAGGAACTCTAGTCCAGAAAGAAATGCCATGTGAGTTATGTCTAAACCATAAAGAACCTAGCCCAGATTGAGGTTTCTCTATTTGGTCTGTTAAACACATGCACATATGACGGGTTGCTAGTCAAAGTTCCAGTGAAAACACTTAAACTAGAATGCAAAATCCTATCATATAGAATTAGAAAGAAGTCCGCAGACTTGGAGAGAAAAACCAACCCACCTCGGTAAGCCCACCATTGCAGGTAGACACTTGCAATTGGCCTCCACGCGTTCCTTGCCTCCAGCGGAGTCCGCACGCAACGGTGCAAGCCGCTGGAGTCCGCATGCAAAAACGGAGCACGGTTCCGAAATTCGCAGGGCAACATAGTGCCACGCAAACGGAGCATGTCGCCCGGAGTCTGCAGCAAAAACGGAGCACGGTGGCGAAGCCCCAGCGGCAAACGGAGTCCGCACGCAAAACGGTGCACGCCGCCGAGTCCCGCATGCAAACGGAGCACTGCCGAAATTCCAAGCAAACAGAAGTCCGCACGCAAACGTATCACGCCATCGAGTCCGCATGCAAAACGGGCACTGTCCGGAATTCGCACGTAAAAACGATTCCGCATGCAAAACGGAGCACACTGCCGGGAGTCCGCTCGCAAAACGGTGCAGTACAACACGGTCCCTAAACGCGCATAAGAGCAAAGGGCAAAACCAATGTCCAAAGGTACTGCCCCAAACGTGCCAAAAACACCACAAATAATCCCACGCGGACCTACCTCTATGCGTCGCGCCGCCCAAACCGGCCCTTTATAACACCTCGCGCGCTCCGCGAGGTCCACGGCGCACTGCCACACCCCACAAAATTCACCTCCCTCACTCCCTCTTGGTGCTCGGTTGGAGAAGAAAAGGGAAGAAGAGGAGAAATGGTGTGCGTGTGGCGAAGAAAGAAAAGATAAGAGAAGAAGAAGAGGGAGAGGGGTGTGCTCCCACGTACCCGTCCACGGAGCCCACCACAGGAGCCCGCCACCTGGCGGTCCACCACACAGGGGCGCGCGCACCGGGCTCAGGCATGCGCCCCGCGCCACGCGGCAGCCCCCCTGCTCGCCACGCTGGCGCCGCAGCCCGCGCGCCACACGGCGCGCGTCCGCCTCCGTCCGCGCGGGGCCCAGTGGGGCCTGCCACGTTGGCGTCCCCCCCGGCCCCCGCGCAGAAGCGCATTTTCCCATGCCCACCGCGCCCCCTCTCGCCAGAACGCCCGCGCTATGCACCTCGGGATCCGCGCACACACCTTGGGATCCGCGCACACACCTCGAAAACGCGCTCATCATCCGGGCTCCAAAAAAAGCAAGTAAATAGTCCATTTCCATCGTTTTCGCGCACTGAATCCAAATCCGTGTCCGATTGGCCTAATTTCCAACTCTAAAAAATTGCCGAAGCATCCGGAGAGGTGATCTTTCATCCAAACTTCGCCCTGATCCAAATTTGACATCCGTGTCGTGCGAAACCACTTCTAAACCTCGACGGGTCCTCCAATTCCACGTGATCCCTTTTTTAAGCCCGAGTCCACACTGTGTCCAATTGCGTACAGACCCACCGACACACCACGCAGGCCTCCAGTGATGCAACTAAATCCCAATTGCACCTTAAATCCTTTCTTGGGCCGACCGTTTTGGTTTATATGTAATAAGGATCTAAATAGGGGAAAACACCTAGAGGGGGGTGAATAGGTGTAAATGTATAAACACTCAAAAATCATTGCGATAAAAACCCAATGCGGAAATAAAATAATACGCAAGATTTTTTACGTGGAAAACTCCATCACCGGAGTAAAAAACCACGGACCGATAACACGGCAGAAATCCACTAGAATTAAACACGTACAAGGTGATTTACCGTACACACTTACGACTCAACTTTTCCATACGCTCCTAGAGGATCTTCTCCGCTCGCTCCACGACGCTTCTCGAATCCACGATCTGCGCCCCAACGCCGAATCCACGCGTCCAACGTCGAATCCACGACGTCCGACCGAATCCACTGTCTTCACCCAATAGCACCCTTCGAATCCACGAACGTGCCTCGCTCCGAATCCACGAGAGCGTTTGAACCTTGATCCACAAGGACCACGCGAATCCACGCGCCGATTTTGGGGTAAATCGTGTTTTTGGTGGTGATGATCCGCCGAATACTTAGATCAAGATAGATCGGAAATACCATCTAAGTATTCATTAGTTTGATTCAACTCAAGATGTGTATGAAACCTAGAATCAACTAATCAATATAGATGAAGAAACATAGGTATTCTCTAATGATTTCCTTTCTTCTCTATATGTGGATCTAGAGCCGTATAGATGATATTAAAATGACGGCTATTATATTATTTCCTCTCCTTAGACCCAAGTTAATTTTCCGAAAAAAACCCTAACCCTAGAAAAAGTCATAGGGTCTTTTATAGTTAGAAACATTTGGAAGAGATAAGAATCAAAAACCTAACATTTCTGGAATTTTGAACGGACGGCGATCCGGATGGATTTGGGCGATCCGGATTGCAGTAGCAATAAGACGTTTTCCAGAAATCACCGTTCGGGATCGGATCGGATTGTCTGATCCGGATCGTTCACATTCAGAAAACTCAACGTTCGGGATCCGGATCGTGAGATGCTGCGATCCGGATTGAAGTATTGTATAAACAACCACCTTCGGGATCCGGATCGCTGGCTCTGATCCGGATCCTGAACTTGTCCCAACACCAGTTTTTGATTTTAAGCAATTAAAACTCTTCCAGGTGTTTCTACACTACAGAAGTATTCGGATCACCAATAATCTTTAGTTAAACATACCTGATCCTTTTGAATTCTTCTTTCTTGAGATTGAGGTAAATGATCCAACTTTCTTCATCTTCAATCTTCAAGACTTGAACCTTTCACGAAACTATGCCCACTAAATTCCGTAACATCTCCCCTTTGGCGGTTTCGTGACAAAACACGATCCACTAAAGAAAATTCAAAAAGATATGTTTGTTGCTATCACCCCAACAACAAATTTTACAATGGGATCCAAAAATTTAAAACATGAGATAAACTCCTAAAACAGACTCTAGACTTAGACATCTGTACTCTCTGCACAAAGAAATCATTCTTGACAAAAGGAGATCGTTAGATACCTCAAGAATATTTACATTCAAAACCTAGTACAGAGATAGAGTTTATCTATCATCATGACATTTGAGAATTCAGATATGTAAGAATCATAGTCAAAAACCAACATATCTTCTATGCAATCAAAACCAAATGTCCTGTTAGTGAACATCAACTTGTTAGTTATATTACATGCCCAAATAGTTAGTCGAATAGTTAGTCGAGGCATGCATGCAACAATGAAAAAAAAGTTGAAGTTCTACTTTACCTTTCAAGTTGAAGTTATACTTACCTCGATGTTCACACTTCACATTGTTCAAGTTCCCTGAGTTCACTTACCTTGATGTTCACATCACACATTGTTCAAGTTCATTTGTCATTGTTCAGTTCATTGTTCAAGTTCTCTCTAAACTCTCTCCCCCTTTTGTCACAAACAGCCAAATCACAAAAATTAAGGAGTTAAAATTTCAAAATTGTTTCCGAAAAATAAGAACTAGAACTAAGAGTAAGTCCTAAAAAAACTAAAAACCTGCACAAGAAAGATTAAAAATCTGCAAAAGAATAAAGAAAGATCAGTCATCAGATTCGGAGTCTTCAGAGCTCTGCAGCCCATCTTTGAGAACTCTTTTCACCAGCTTGTTCATTGAATGGACCTTTTTAGTTATGGTAATATGAGCTGCCGTGATGAGCTCCAGCTCATTGGAAATTCTCGTCTGTGCCTTCGAAATCTGTTCCTGCTACCAGATAATCGTTGGTGTCTTTGTAGATGGATGAGACTGATGCTTCATCCGCTGGTGTGGGTGCTGGTTGTGATGGTGATGCGGAAGTGCCGCTACGAGTTTCGTTCCGCATGGAGGGACTGGAGTGACATGGGGCAATTTGTGAAGGACTCACAACGGTGGACTCATCGATCATACCAAACATTGATGATAAGTCGGTGAGTAATATCAACCTGAAATTTCTTCAGAGCCTCATTATAATCAGTGGAAATGGAATTCTTTCTGGGGATGAGGGTGCTCAACATATCTTGTCATTCTACATTCCAAATAATGTATGGAATGTTTGATATTCAATCCCATTGCCTCAGACGGATGTCCTAGAGATACAAAATAACATTCGATCCCATCTCAAGACTTTCGTCTGCATATTTAAGGATATTGTAACAAGTGATGAAGTTTAGAAATCGGTACTCAAGACGAAGTTCTTTGGATCTGATCGATTTCTCTCGTTGATTGTGTTCCTTCCAAACAAATTCCCTTTATAACCTTTGCCACAGTGTTCGTCAAAACCTTTTCCCTCAAGTAATTACCCCTGTCTTGCTTGGCCGGCATTCCCAGAACCGCGCCAATCAATTGTGGAGTGATTTTGAATCTTGTGCCTTGGATGTTCGTGTAAATTTCCATTGGACCGTTTTCAATTTCACGAAGGTGCCGTGCATTTGTATAGAAGGCCCTTACAAGATGCAGACAGTATCCAACACTTCTGGAACGATCTGGAAATCGAAACTGAATAAATTTGCTTGTTCAATCAGAACGCTAAACTCAGGGAGTGATCTCGTAGAGCCTCAATATTGACATGCCTTTCACCAATGCATTCACGATTCTCAAATGCCCTTAGGCGATCCGCATTAACGAACACTTGTTCCTCCCGAGGTGGAGAATCCGAATAATCGGTTCGTTAGACATGAAACCTCGTGCTCGTCCAAACCGTCGAGCGAGTCGTTTCCTTTTCACCGAGATGGTTGGTGCAGTCTAGGTGCTTTTACCTTGGTCCTGGGTGCTTTTTCTTTCGATGCATCGGACACTTTTCCTTTTGACCTCAGCGCCTTTTGTTCAGGCATGAGTCATCATCATCTGTCAATTCAGTCCAATCTACCTCGTGACAATCTACTTCTGTGTCGCTGATCACATGAAACTCACCCTTTTGTTGTGTTTTCTTAGCTCTCTTTAACTTGTTTGTGGCCTGAGTGTGCACCATAGTGACCAATAAAGAATGATCCATGAGAATCCCATTGATCCAAGTGCCTTAAGAAGATTAAAATCCTGTGAGCAACAACTCAAGAACACATGAAAAATTGTTAATTTTCAAAAATTTGAAAAATTGTACCCAAACAATCATAATCATGTAGAGAGACTAAGAATCAAATTAGTTTTGCAAAAGGACTTTTAAAAATAGATCAATTGCATGATTTTCGAAAATCCTTATTATATGCCCTAAAACCGAAATTTTAGAAATCGAAGCCTAAAAATCCGTTAATCAGGAGAATACCTAGCATATAATCAAAACTAATCTACCCAGAGTTCTTATTTCAAAAGAAATTTGATCAAAAACCATCCACAAACAAAGTTGATCCAAGAAATTCATCACGTTTGAGGAGGAATAGAGAAAAAAACGGTGAAAAACCGAGATTTTGATCAATAAAACTTACTTGGAGTTGAAGAACTTGAGTTTGAAAGCTTCCAAGAAGGATGAAATCTAGAGAGAGAGGCTCTGGAAACTTTGGAACAAAATTGGAGTAAAAGAAATCAAAACCCTTTTGTTCTTTATAAAACCCTAGCCGCGATCCGGATCATTCATGCTGCGATCCGGATCGGCTACCCGCAGTGAGAAACTGCGTTCGGGATCCGGATCGGCAGGTCCAATCCGGATCGTCAGCCCGCAGAAGAATACCTGCGTTCGGGATCCGGATCATCTTGCCCGATCCGGATCGGCTCCAACTTTTTCTTTAGAAAATTTCAGAGAAATTCAAGAAAAACCAGAAAAAGATTGTAAGCACAAATGTGTATCAACTTTAAACAAAAATCATCGTTTCATACAACAAGAATTAGATTATGCCAAATCTATCAATAATATCCAAAAATGAAACGAAAATTTACAAAATTAAATCCCTTAAAGTTGAACACCTTCAATCACATCTAACTTGATCTTATGAGTAATGCCTTTATCAAATCATCAATTCAGTAAAGAAAATGAAATACAAAGATCAATAGATGTTTGAAATCCCAAATATAGTAGATAATGTATCTAGACAATCTGTTGAAGAGAGTGGCTCTTTGAGCATCTTTCTTTAAAAACCCACCTTATACCAACCTTGAAATTTGACGAAGTCAAGTATTTCAACATGCATTTTACTTAATCAAAATTTGAACAACCATGCTTGGTATACATGTGGTAGCTGCACACAATACCGGACGACCGAGGTGGTAGCTCTTTCCTCCATGTGGTGGTAGTTTTCACACTCCTCATTGGGATGTAACTCTTTCCACATCTTTTGAGCATTTTACTTTTTCTATGACTCCCCCTCAATTGGCTATCAATTATTTAAGATATAAAGTATTCAACCAAATATTGATCTCGATTTCATACTCTACTAAGCAGTCAAATAAGATAATGACTATACCAAGAGATCATTGAGAGAGAGAAATTGACTTTGATCACTTAGAAGATGATTTAATTAACATAAATGATCATTGCAACAGTGAAATATTATGATGGCAAAAGCATAATAAATTTCTAAATGTGCGAAAAGATGCAATTAAAGTCAATTATGATCTATGCTCAATTAATGTCCTATGTACAAACATAGATAATGAACAAAACAAAACAAATACAAAACCTATCCTAAGCAAAGGTTTCAAAAAGAAGTTTATTTCAAGGAAAGCATTCCAATTGCTTTTCGTAAATGAATAAAACGTTTTTGATCCAAAGGTTTTGTTAAAAAGTCAGCCAATTGATCCTCAGTTGAAATATATGAAAGTTGAAGAGTATTTGATTCAACTAGCTCTCTAAGAAAATGATATCTAAGTTCAATATGTTTGTTCTAGAGTGCAACACAGGGTTTTTAGAAATGTTAATTGCACTTGTGTTGTCACAAAGAATTGTTACCGAAGATGCTGAAATGCGGAAGTCGCTCAATACGCTTTTCATCCAAATGAGTTGAGTTGAGCAACTTCCAGCTGAAATGTATTCCGCTTCGGCAGTCGAGAGTGCTATGCAATTCTGCTTTTTGCTGTGCCATGCAACAAGGCAATGGCCAAGATAGAAGCATGCACCACTCGTGCTTTTCCGATCATCCACTGATCCTGCCCAATCGGCATCTGAGTATCCAACAATATCCAGACTTGTTCCCATAGGATACCAAATTCCGAAATTAATTGATCCTTTGATGTACCGGATGATCCGTTTCACCGCTTTCAGGTGAACCTCCTTTGGTGCTGATTGATATCTCGCGCAAATCCCAACACTAAAGGATATATCCGGGCGACTAGCCGTGAGGTAAAGTAGACTTCCAATCATACCTCTATACAGTTTCTCGTCTACATTCTCACTATGTGATTCACTTCCAAGTCCCTTGTGGCTAGTTCCCATTGGAGTTGGAAAATCTTTACAATTTCTAGATCAAACTTTTTGACCAACTCCATTGCATACTTGGATTGACTCAAGTGAATACCTTCATCATTTTGTTTAATTTGCAATCCAAGAAAATAAGTCAATTCGCCCATCATGGACATCTCAAATTCGCTTTCCATGGTCTCCGCGAATTTAGAAGCATCATTATCTCTTGTTGCGCCAAATACAATGTCATCGACATAGATTTGTGCTACAATGAAATTGCTTTGATAATGCTTCACAAAGAGAGTCCTATCAGCTCCCCCTCGAGTATAGCCCTTCTCCAAAAGGTGCTTTATTAACCTTTCGTACCATGCTCGCGGTGCTTGTTTCAGACCGTAAAGAGCCTTTTTCAAACGAAAAACATGGTTAGGTTGTTTATGATCTACAAAACCTTTCGGTTGAGCCACATAAACTTCCTCATTTAAAAACCCATTTAGAAATGCGCTCTTAACGTCCATTTGAAATAATTTGATTTTAAAATGACAAGCAGTAGCAAATAGTATACGAATGGACTCGAGTCTAGCTACAGGGGCGAAAGTTTCATCAAAGTCTATACCTTCTACTTGAGAGTAGCCTTGAGCAACTAATCGTGCCTTGTTCCTGATGATAGTACCATCCTCATTTTTCTTGTTCTTGAAGATCCATTTGGTACCTATCACATTATGTTGCTTTGGAGGCTTCGTTAATTCCCAGACTTTGTTTCGCTCAAATTGATGGAGCTCTTCCTGCATTGCTTTAATCCAGTAGTCATCCTGAAGAGCTTCATCTATGTTCTTTGGTTCGATTAAAGATACGTAGCAAGCGAATCCACAAACCAACTGCCTCCGAGTTCTAACTCCTTCTTGTGGATCTCCAATGATGTTCGATTCCGGATGATCCTTGGAGATTCGTAACGTTTGTTGAAACGGAGTACTCGGAGGTACATGAGATGATTCCTGCACATCAGATAAACTAGAAGAACCATTAGATGCATCATTAATATTGGAAGTATTATCATGAGAAGATGCACTCGCAGGAGAATCATCATCTAGAGAGATATCGAGGGTAGATTTTCCAGATCCAAAGTGAAAAGCTTCATCTACTTTAACATTTATAGATTCTACGATCGTCTTAGATTCAATGTTAAATACTCGATATGCTCTGCTATTCGTAGAATAACCCAAAAAGATCCCTTCATCACTTCGAGAGTCGAACTTTCCAAGATTTTCACGGTCACGTAAAATGTAACATCGACTCCCGAAGATACGAAAGTATTTGATATCCGGTTTTCTACTAAACCACAGCTCATATGGTGTATTTAAAGTTCCTGGGCGCAAGTAAACTCTATTAATGACATAGACAGCGGTGTTCACGGCTTCAGCCCAAAAATGTAGCGGTAAATTCCGGCTATGAAGCATCACACGCGCCATCTCTTGAACAACCCTGTTTTTGCGCTCAACAACACCATTCTGCTGAGGTGTATAGGGTGCCGAGAATTCATGTTTAATGCCATTTGAAGTGCAAAAATCAATGAATTTTGAATTTATGAATTCTCCACCTCTATCACTTCTAACACGAATGATCTTTTCATTCTTTTCAATCATAATACGATGGCAAATCTCATGAAAAGAGTCAAACGTATCAGCTTTCTCTTTTAAAAATGCTACCCAAGAAAACCTAGAGAAATCATCAACCAATAAGAGAATGTACCATTTACCTCCCAAAGATGGTTGACGGGTCGGCCCCATTAAATCCATGTGCAAAAGTTCCAAGGGCCGTTTTGTACCAACGTGGTTCAAGTTCTTGTGTGGAGTCCTAGACTGTTTTCCCTTTTGGCAACCACCACACACAACGTTTTGTTTAAATAGAAGTTTTGGAACCCCCTTGACCACGTCCTTGTTTGAAATTCTAGTAAGTTCCTTAAAATTTAAGTGACCTAGCCTTTCATGCCAAAGAGTTTCATTATTCAAAGCGGCTAAGTTACAATTTTCAGAAAATTTATTAGGAGCAACATAACAATTGTTTTCAGATCTAACCCCTTTTAAAAAGAAGACATGGTCCTTATCAGTTACAACGCATTCAACAGATGAAAAGTTAACTGAAAAACCATTGTCGCAAAGTTGACTTATGCTTATGAGGTTAGTCTTAAGGCCATCAACAAATAAGACGTTTTTCAAAATCGGGCCATCTGGAATAGCTACCGTCCCTTTTCCAACAATTTTGGAAGATCGACCGTCTCCGAAAACAACGTGTCCTCCGGAGATTTTCTCAAGATTTTGAAAACTATTTTTGTCACCGGTCATGTGACGGGAACACCCGCTATCCAGATACCAAGACGAACTATCATATGCATGCAAGGAAACATTGGAAACAAGACAAGGGAAAATTTCACCTTTGCGCACCCAAACCTTTTTGGAGTGCGTCGGTAATGGTCGTGAAGTTATATGCCTAGGTGAAAGCGTCTTGTTATAGCGATTGTTGCTCCTTGATGAAATCGTCTTGCGCGATGAACTACCAAGTCTCTTTTCATTTGAAAAGTTTTGCTTTGATTTCCGGGGAGGAGCCTTTTTGGTAGTTGTTGCAAGAGGTACTTGAGATGAGCGTTCGACTCCCGTCTTGCAATATCTTCTTATGTGCCCTGAAACACCACAACGAAAACATACCTTAGATCTTGACGATCCCAAAGAGGATGAAGTAGGTTTGTTGTCGTTGTTTGTCTTGAATTCCGGTGTCGGAGGAGGAGATACCGAGTGAGGCACAAAAACTGTCCCACTCGAACTTGGACTGTTTCCAGTTTGAGTGTATCCGAGGCCGAACCGATTTGATTGACCAAGACCAAGGAGTCTATCCAACTTACTCCTTCCTGAAGAGAATCGCTGTAAGTCATTCTTGAGTTGGAAAATGGTCTTTGTCATTTCCAGGTTATCCTGTCGAGCCTCGTTGTAGAGCTTTGAGAAGTGATTCGCGTTATCCACCAGATTTGTATGTTCCTTCTCAAGTTGCTCATTGGACTCTTGAAGGGAAACATTTGCTTTTATCAGGTTTTCCCTTTCCACTTCAAGAGCGTTTGAGAGAGAAGTCGCTCTTTTTGCTTCTTCTTCGAGATCATGCACTCTCCCTCTCAAACTCTTGTTTTGCTTAGCCACTTTCTTTGAATCCCTCAAAAGTCTGTGGTAGGCTAGAGCAAAATCTTCACCTTCCGAATCATCCGATTCATTGTCCGTTGCATTCTTTTCAACAGTGGAGTTGGACAACGACTCGGATGTACTTGCCATAAAGCACATGAAGGGTGAAGATACAGACGCGTGGAATGCGGTGGAGCTCTTTTCTTCATCACTCGAAGACGACTCATTTGACGTTGAGTTGTCATCCCAAGTGACGACTTGCATCGCCTTCTTCTTTGCCGGATACTTGTTGGGACACTCCGTTGCAATGTGGCCGTAGCCTCGACATTTGAAGCATTGTAGTTGTCCCTCTGAACTTTTCTTATCCTTTGAGAAGTTCTCTTGCTTTCTTGATTTGTAACTTGAAGTACCCTTGCCTTTGTTCGACTTTCCGAAGGATGGAGATTTGCTTGAATTACCCCTTCGAAAGTTGCGGCGAAACTTCCTTGTCAAGAGAGCGAGCTGCTTCTCAAATTCCTCCATAGAAAGATTCTCGTCATCGTCTGAGGAGGATGTATCCGCGTCTTCTTCCTTAGTTGTTTTCAACGCATAACCTGAAGACTTAGAAGTGGATGCCTTTCCAGAAGAATTGTTAGTAGTAAATGTCATTTCATAAGTTTGTAATGAACCAACTAATTCTTCTACACGTATTTCGTCCGGGTGTTTAATAGTTTCAATGGCAGTAACCTTTGGGCGAAATCGTTCAGGAAGAGTTCTTAAGATCTTTCTTACAATCTTAAATTCTGGAATCTTCTCTCCCAGGTTAGCACATGAGTTTACGATATCTTGCAATCGTGTATAGTAGTCCGTGAAAGATTCATTTTCTGCCATTAAGATAGAGTCAAACTTGCTCGTAAGCATTTGCAGTTTCTGAATCTTCACGAGGTTAGTTCCCTCATGTGTAACCTGAAGAACATCCCAGATTTCTTTCGCAGTCTCACATGCTGAGACGCGAGAGAACTCAGTTTGAGATAAGGCATTAAAGATAGCATTAATTCCCTTGCCATTGTAAGAAGATGAATCTAACTCTTCCTTGGTCCATTTCGACCTAGGTTTTAAGGTGCGAACATCACCAATAAATTCAGTTGGATTAGACCATCCTAATTCAATTGATTGCCACACCCGTTCGTCGATGGAAATTAAAAAGGCTTTCATCCGTACTTTCCAGTACGCATAATTTGTTCCATCGAAGAACGGGGGTCGGTTGATGTTTCCACCTTCAACCATTGTTTACAACCCTATTCCCTCTCTGATACCACTTGTTGGGTTATATGTAATAAGGATCTAAATAGGGGAAAAAACACCTAGAGGGGGGTGAATAGGTGTAAACGTATAAACACTCAAAAATCGTTGCGATAAAAACCCAATGCGGAAATAAAAATAATACGCAAGATTTTTACGTGGAAAACTCCATCACCGGAGTAAAAAACCACGGGACCGATAACACGGCAGAAATCCACTAGAATTAAAACACGTACAAGGTGATTTACCGTACACACTTACGACTCAACCTTTTCCATACGCTCCTAGAGGATCTTCTCCGCTCGCTCCACGACGCTTCTCGAATCCACGATCTGCGCCCCAACGCCGAATCCACGGCGTCCAACGTCGAATCCACGACGTCCGACCGAATCCACGGTCTTCACCCAATAGCACCCTTCGAATCCACGAACGTGCCTCGCTCCGAATCCACGAGAGCGGTTGAACCTTGAATCCACAAGGACACGCGAATCCACGCGCCGATTTTTGGGGTAAATCGTTGTTTTTGGTGGTGATGATCCGCCGAATACTTAGATCAAAGATAGATCGGAAATACCATCTAAGTATTCATTAGTTTGATTCAACTCAAGATGTGAGTATGAAAACCTAGAATCAAACTAATCAATATAGATGAAGAAACATAGAGTATTCTCTAATGATTTCCTTTCTTCTCTATATGTGGATCTAGAGTCGTATAAGATGATATATGAAAATGACGGCTATTTTCCTTAACCCTAGAAAAAGAGTCATAGGGTCTATTTATAGGTTAGAAACATTTGGAAGGAGATAAGAATCAAAAACCTAACATTTCTGGAATTTTGACGGACGGCGATCCGGATCGGATTTGGGCGATCCGGATTGCAGTAGCAATAAAGACGGTTTCCAGAAAATCAACCGTTCGGGATCCGGATCGGATTGTCTGATCCGGATCGTTCATACAATTCAGAAAACTCAACGTTCGGGATCCGGATCGTGAGATGCTGCGATCCGGATTGAAGTATTGTATGAAACAACAACCTTCGGGATCCGGATCGCTGGCTCTGATCCGGATCCTGAACTTGTCCGAACACCAGTTTTTGATAATTAAGCAATTAAAAACTCTTCCAGGTGTTTCTACACTACAAGAAGTATTCGGATCACCAATAATCTTTAGTTAAACATACCTGATCCTTTTGAATTCTTCTTTCTTGAGATTGAGGTAAATGATCCAACTTTCTTTATCTTCAATCTTCAAGACTTAAACCTTTCACGAAACTATGCCAACTTAAATTCCGTAACAACACGCGCACAAACACTCCCAAAGGCCACTACTCCGACAGTAATCTCTTAAGTGGGGATTCGGGTCCTCACATGGACTCTGGACCGACGCGCGCATCCAGGTGGGTTGGTTTTTCCTACAAGTCTGCGGATTTCCTCCTAATTCTAGTAGTGTAGCTTTGAGCATACTAGAATGGATGTTATTGCTGATATATTGTGATAGAGTTATGTGATTTGACTAGTACCCTGACATATGATCACATGTATTTAACCAGACTGTTAGAATATTTTCACATGGGCTAGGTTCTTGTATGTTCTAGTTCCCACCCCTTTGCATTCCTTTTCCTGGACATAGAGCTTTTCCTCGCTCGGATAGTGGGCCGAGCAGTCGGGATAGTGTGGGATGCATGTTACACTCGTGCTCGGGGGCCGAGTGGAGTCTGGTAGTTGTGGCTTGTATTGTGCCAGTGATGGGAACCGTTTGGGTAAACGGTGGTCCCGTGTTGTCGGATATTCTTTGTGTTGTTGCCGCCACCTAGGTCGTGGCCGTGGTGTGCGTGTGATATCAGGACCTTGAACCCAGAATATTTTTTGACACTCATGATTTTAGTAACAAGTGTTTTTCCTTCTGAATTTCGAGGGGTCACCGAAGCCTGTTCTTGTTTGATAGAGCGAAGGCACTAGCCCTTCGGGGTTCGGAAAATAAACCTGTTTTAAACTGATTTTCGCAAGAACTAAAATCTATAAAAGTGGTTTTCTCAAATTAAGACGGGTTTCTAAAAAGTGAACTATTTTTATCCTCACCCCGAGAGGGTTTGAGTGGAAATGGTTTTCAGCAATAGAGATCACTTGTTCTTACAAACTACCTTACCCGTGAGGGTGAGTGATCTGGGTTCTAAGGGCTGTTTTTCCCCTCGGGTCGAGAACAACGGAAGGCTACGCCTATAGCCTATTCTTATTTGATTGGGGTTGTAGGTATTAGTCTTTCGGGGTTCTCGGACCCTTCGTTGGTGTGGCTGTGGAGTATCTCCAGCCAGTGGGTTTTATTGGATCGAGTAGGATTCCTTTGTTAGGAGCCGTTTTGGTTGACGGTGACCACCGTTTACCCACCTACCCGTTTGACCGGGGGAGGCGCCACGCGGCGGCACCACACGCGCCCCGCACAGCTGTTTGCTGTGCGGGACACATGTCGGTCTCCGGGAGGGCCACGTGGCCACTCTCGGTACGCCCCGCACAGCTGTTTGCTGTGCGGGTGACGTGGCGGCTCGAGGGCGTTTCGGGCGCAACCTCGCGGTGCGGTGTTCCGCCGGTTTCGGACGCCCGAAACCTGGTCCAGCGCCCGAAACCGGGGACATGGGTGGAATTAACCCATTTGTTTTTGTGGGCCTATAAATAGCCGGAGCTCACTTCACCTTGGGCTTTTTGGCATTTTCGAGCCTTTTCTCACTGTCGTTTCTTCAGAGGAATTCATCCCCGAGCTGTGCTGCATCCATCTGCGAATTTTGGGGAATTTTCGTGGCACGCTTTTTGAGATTCTCTTTTTCTTGGCGCGTCGCGACGTTCTTTCGCCGGTGTTTCTTCCGTCGTGTTTCGGTGCGCGAGCTCTCCCGACCTACTCCGACCACCTTTTCGAGCGATTTCTTCACCGTTGGATCCACGACAGGTAAGGCTACGATCTTGGTATTTTCAACTTTCCCTCGTTTTGCGCTTTTCGAGGAATTTTTCCATGCTCACTGGGGACCTTGTTTTCTGTGTGGATTTTTGAGGACAATGGGTTGATTCGAGGTTTTCTCCATGCTTGGACATCGGATAGGGACGAGCCTTTGCATTTTGTTCATCTACTCGACGCGAGGATTATCACAGTATTTTTTCTTGGATTTTTCTGAGTCTTGCCCGGAGGTATAATTTTCTCCCTTAACTATGCATGGTTTTACAGTTGTGTTGTTGTGAGGTTGTGAGCACCCTGTGTTGTGGAATTTGTAACTTGGCCTACGGTGCTCGGAATTGGGCGTGCAGGTACCCGTTTCGAAGGTCTCGACGAGACGATCGCTGTGATATTTTTATCGGAATTTTCTGAGCACTTTCAGTAGGGGAAATAATTGCATCTTTGGGGTTGATTTCAGATTGTGTTTGTTTGGGTAAATTTTGGGAATTTAAGTGTAACTGTGAACTTGGTGTTGTACCCAGGAGAGTTTCCGGGTATTGCTGGACCCGTTGGAGTTGGAGATTTGGATTTCCTGGTATTTTCAGCTGTGGGACTTGGACAGTTCAGCTCTTCAGGTGGTTGGCCTCGTCTTCAAGATCTATGGACTGTGCATTAACTCTAGCTGTGTAGGTACTTGCATATTGTAATATATTTTGTATAGCATGCTAGAATATAGGAATTGATGTTCCTGTTGTTGTTGGATGATCCTGTGTTTATTTCTCTCCTACAAACTATTAATTATTGATATCTTGGAACTTGACCTAGCACCCCCGCCATATGTTGCATGTGTAACCAGACCTGTAGAAAACCCTCACTTGGGCTAGGGTTATTTATGTTTAGACATCCACACATTATGTTTCATTCCTGGACTTTGTGTTATCCTCGTCCGGGTAGTGGGCCGAGCGGTCGGGACTTCTTTTTAGTGTGGGATGCATTTGCACTCGTGCTTGGGAGCAGAGTGGAGTCTGGTAGATGTAGTGGATCGCTTGTCTGTACCGGGAACCGTTTGGGGTAAACGGTGGTCCCGGGAGGTCTTGTTTCCCCTGTTTCGGTTGTCGCCACTGTGTTAGTGGCAGTAGTGTACCAATGTTAGCAGGACCTAGAACCCAGAACCCTTTTCGACATACACATGATTTTAGTCAACCAATATTTTCTTCCAAGCATCGAAGGGCCGCTGGAGTCTGTTCTTGTTTGATTGGACAAAGGCATCAGCCCTTCGGGGTTTGGGTAAAATACTTGTTTTCTAACTATTTTCCTAAAAGAACTAAAAATCATTAAAAATGGGTTTCTTCTCAAATCAAGATAGTTTTTCAAAAAGGGAACTACTTTTAGTCCTCATCCGCGTGGGTTGAGTGAAAATGGTTTTCAGTAACAAATGTCACCCTTTTTCCTGTAAACCTCCCCACTCGAAAGGATTCGAGTGGTCTGGGTTCTAGGGGTCGTTCCTTTGTTGGAACGAAAGCCACGGGGGCCGAGCCTGGAACCTATTCTTGTTTGATAGGGTTGTAGGTGTAGGTCTCCCAGAACTTTCGGGCCCTGGTTGGTGTCTTCTGCGTGTTGTACCGAGGTTGTTGTGTTCCCGAACTATAAGGGGGTCAGAAACTTCGATAGGCGGAGCCTAGAGTCTGTTCTTGTTTGATAGGGTTCGAAGCACCGGCCTATCGGGTTTCCGAACCCTTATGGTGTCGGTCTTTCCTGTGAGTTTAGTGTTCTGTTGTGGGAGCCGTCTGGTGGACGGTGGTCCCGGCTGTGTGGTTTTCCAGCCTGTGAGTGAGCGTTGGTGTTGTTAGTCGATCTTGTTGATCGTGGTCTGGACTATAGCCTGCATGAGCCATATTGAGCTCGACAGTGATGCGCGGATACTTTCCTCGGTGGGGTCGCGCCCCTCGAGTGCCATTCCGGAGTTGGGCCTGTTACTTGCTATCGCGACTTGTCGACACAGTCCCTCTGGCTGGGCCAGTTTTGGTAGTCACGGACACCCTACGGTAGACCCGTCCTGTTGAGGACCCTATGCGGCAGTCAGTGTAGTTTGGGTGACTGTACTTTGAGAGTTAGTAGATGCATCATGTTTCCATCTGTTCCACTTTTTGCGCATCTAAATAGAGGCAAAGTAGCTGTAGAGTTACTTTTCCAGCACTTTCATTTCAGCATTATATTATTGTTACTTTATGCCTCTAGTAGACTTAGTGGGCAGACCGTCGGGCTTGTTGGCGGCACCCACTGAGAACTACTGTGGGATGTAGTTCTCACACCCGTCGTGGTGTCTTTTTTCCCTGGGACTTCTACTCCTGTTCCTGTTGCTCCAGTTGTTGATCCGGCTGATCGAGGTAAGGGAGTCGCGAGATGGATCCCTACCAGTCGTCGTCCAGAGAGTAGATGTACCCCCTTACTTTTTGAGAGTTCATGTTGAGAGACCTTTGTAGTGTGGTATAGAGTTGTATTTTTTATTTTACTGCTTGAGAGATTTATGTTTTTGGGGAGGATTTTGAGTTGTATATATTTTCATTTTCAGCAGTTTACTTTCAGCTCTGATATCTGTATAATATAGTTGATCTTTTGCAGGTTAGTCGCTTCGTCTATACGGGGCTTCCCGTATGGGCGGCGGATCTGTTGGCGAACCCGGGTCGCAGTTTCGATGCCGGGGTGTGACATTCCCTTTAGTTCCTCAAAACTCTCCTAACATTGTGGTGTCCAAACAAACCTTTCACCCTTCCGAGTTAGCCGATTTAAAGGTAATGCGATTTTAGAAAAGCCCTCTACAAATCGCGAATAATGCCCGGCCAATCCCAGAAAACTGCGAATCTCCGTAACCGTGGTAGGTATAGGCCAATCCAAAACCGAAGCAACCTTCTTAGGATCGACAGCAATTCCCGAAGCGGTGATGATATGTCCCAAGAAGGCTACCTCGTGAAGCCAAAACTCACACTTGAGTTTTACGAAAAGTGTGAGGACCCGGATCCCCACGACGTGATTACTGATTGACCAGCAGCTCCTGGAGGCCTACGAGGTGTGTCGGTGGTGTATGTGAACAATTTGGACACAAGTGATGGACTTCGGGCTTAAAATGGATCACGTGAGTGATCGGAGGACCCCGTCGGTTGTGTAGAAGTGGTTTCGCGCGAAGCGGATATTAAAATTGGACTGCGCGCGAAGTTTGGACAAAGAACACCTTTCCGGATGCCTTCGACAATTTTTAGAGTTGGAATTTCGCAAAACGGACAGCGGATTTGGATTCAGCACGCGAAAACGTTGAAAACAAACTACCTACTTGTATTTTTCGGAAAACGGTTGACGCGCACGGTTTTCGAGGCAATAGACACTGTTCCGGCGGCCGGGGGCAGCGTCGGCGGCGGCGGGCAGTGGCGGAGCGCGGCGGCGCGGGCTCCGGTAGGCGGCGGGGCGCGGGCAGGCACGCGGGCGCGCGGTCCACGGCGCCGGCGTGCACCGGAGGGTGGACACGTGGCGGCCTGCGATAGGTGCGGTGTAGCGCGCTCGGTGCACCGAGCTGGTGCGGCTCGCCTCGAGGTGCGTGCCTAGTAGAGAGCGCAGGCGGCTCTGGCAGGCGTGCTGACCGCGGTTTCCCGCGCATTTGGAGCGCCACGTGTCGACACCGTGCTGGGCCACGCGTCGTGCGGTGGATGGCCCCGCACGGCTGTTCGCTGGTTGTCGGGCGACGTGAAGGCCCATGGGGGATTCGGGCCCGCATAGTGTTGCGCCGGGCCCAACACTGTAGCAGCCCGAATCAATTCGGGTGCCCGAAACTGTCACGCCCCGAGTCCGCTAATTTGTACGGTTCGGGCACGCCAACAGACCCGCCAATCGGGTAAGACCTTTTTCTATCCGAAAGGAACGGTAACATCCATAATAACACAACAAGTGTATGCGGAAGCTCAATATCAGAGTACTAAAAATCACTACAAATTTAAAACTTTCATTCAGTAACAAACAGTTAATGCGGAAATGAAAGCATACAAGAGTGAACCATGCATTACTTTATTACACTTTACATCTCTGAACTTGCAAATAAAATTATTACAATTCTTTTACATAAATTCCTCACCATACAAGGTTCACTCAAGAAATATATAAATGGGATACCTCTGCTAGACCCTCGAGGTCTCTATGCTGCTGGGCGCTTGCCCCTGTCGCATGCCTCGCCGTCTGCATCTGAACCGTCGCAACCGCTGCATCCATACCTGAACCTGTGGGGGGGGAGTCACCCAAGGGGTGTGAGAACTACATCTGAGTTCCCAGTGGGTTCAACCACCGAGAAAAAGTGTCCTACACCACTTGGTCCAATGGAAGCAATAATAATAGTGCTAGAAAACTAAAATCCTCGATATCAAAATGCAGCTATGCAAAATAATATATCACTATCTGTATATACTCATCAACCCAGCACTACTCTGTCTAGTCATACCAGGCTACTAAGCACCAACTCAGCCACTATGCCGCTGTATACAAGGTCAAACTAACCCGGCCATCTTGGCCACTCAAATTTCTCTTTATTCTTTAAATTCTGGTGCTTTAGTTCAAGCTAACCCTCAGAAATTTCTTATCCAACGGGCCCCAGCCCGGTAGTCCTGCTACCATAAGATAAGATTTCTAAGGTTGCCGATAACACTCGCAAGTGTTACCCCGTCCTACGGAAGAAACGTCTCGAACGGGTCTCTACTCGGGAGAGGGGCACTGCCTGCAACTCCAACATAGGCCGCGTTTCACCGTAGGTCCGCCCGTTTTATCTTTAATTTTTCTTTCTTTTTTTTTCTTTTTCTTTCTCTTTTACTTTAGTTCTTAGCCTCTTTGCCTTTGAACACTTGCTTTTCTTTCTTATTCGAGCTTATAGCTCCCTTTTTGCCACTGGTAAATCACTTTCTCTTTCCTTTGAGCATTTAGCTCTTTGCTTTCACTTTAAGCCTTTCAAAAGTACCTCGTCCGACGGGTCACTGCCCAGGGAGTCCTGCTCCACTTGACGAGTCTCAAATTCGAAGGCGCCATTTACATTCTCTTTATGCTTTTTAGCCACTTTTAGCTTGCTTTTAACTTTCAGCCTTTCGAAAGTACCTCGTCCGACGGGTCACTGCCCAGGGAGTCCTGCTCCACTTGACGAGTCTCAAATTCGAAGGCGCCATTTACATTCTTTTTATGCTTTTTAGCCACTTTTAGCTTTCTCGTAAGCTCTATTTCTTTTATCCTAAGTTCCTTACTCTAGGATAATTCGGGTGTCTCTAACACCAATTCAGGTTGGAGCATCTTGTTCTCAATCCACAGCCCTTATGCTTCAATTACCCTTAAGGTTTGCACTATGTCACAAGGACAATAGTCACTTTCCATTTTATCAGACTTAGAGTTTATTAACCCTATTTCCATTATCTTTTCCTTTCATGTCTCCACACTTGATCCTTTCCACTTTCCTTTGTTTAACTCTACTTGAAGTTAAACTAGTCTATCCATTTACGCAGACGCCCTATGACTCTCTCGGGTCATGTTCACTAAATTCTTAACCGTGGGATCTAATCCCCTTTTTCCTGATTCCACCCTGGATTTAGGGTTACACTGACTCTAATTTCCTGTTTTCCCTTTCATGTCTCCACACTTGATCCATTTTTCCCATTTTCCTGATTCCTTACTGAATCCTAAAGTCAACTTAACTCTATTTTCCTGTCTATGAGTTTAAACTCTTCTAGCTCACCTTAGGTTCCCTTTACCTAAGTTCCAAGTCACACTCATTCTAGAGTTCCCTGACTCTATGTTGATCACTAGCTCTCCTTAGGTTTCCTTTACCTAAGTCCCATGTCATATCCGTCCTAGAGTTCCCTGACTCTATGTTGATCACTAGTCCTCCTTAGGTTTCCTTTACCTAAGTCCCATGTCATATCCGTCCTAGAGTTCCTTGACTCTATGTTGATCACTCTACCCAATGTCCTTAGGTTATCTCCTAAGACAATGCCACTCATCCATCCTAGGATAACTCCTAAGTTGATGTCACTCGTCAAACCCCTATACTAGGTTTTCTCCTAGTCTTACTACCAACAAATATTGTTCCCTTATGTCACGTGATTCCTAGGGTTATACCCTAACATGATCACAATCATAAATAGCTAATCTTTTTCATGCATGCAATTATTTTCATTTCATTCATCAAATAGTAATTACTTCTACGCATGCATATTCATCATATATCTTTGGCAACTAACAGTTGCACTTTTCCTCTGTGTCCATTTGCACATGCACATCTATTCCTCTATCTCTGGCAACCAACAGTTGTAATTTTTCATCTGAATCCATCTACACAGGCAATCTTAATCATAATTACCTAACGCCTCTAACAGGCTACTATCATGCTTCGAAATCGAAAAACAAAGGAGCAAGAGGAGAGGTCACCCAATTTCGACAGAATTCCCCACCTTGGGGTGTACCCAATTGCTTGTAGACACTTGCAATTGGTCTCCGCGCGATTCCTCTTGTCCCCTTGAGCTTGCACGCAAAACGGTGCGCATCCTCGAATCCACACGCAAAACGGTGCACGTCCTCCAAACCTGCACACAAAATGGTGCATGTTATTAAAACCTGCGCGCAAAATGATGCGCGCCATTTCAGCCTACACGCAAAATAGTGCGCGCCAATTCAACCTGCGCGCAAAACGGTGCACGTACCTCAAATCTGCACGCAAAACGGTGCACGCTTTACTGTAGGGTTGCATGTAAAGCGGTGTACTTTCCTCTAGCCCTGCACGCAAAACGATGCGCCACATTAGAGACTGCACGCAAAACGGTGGGCGATAACACAACCTGCACACAAAACGAAGCACGTACCTCGAATTGGTATGCAAAATGGTGCACATCTTTTCTAACCCTGCACGAAAAACGATGCAAAATATTAGAATCTGCACGTAAAACGGTGCGCATTGGTCCAACCTACATGCAAAACGGAGCACGTACCTCGTATTGGCACGCAAAACGGTGCACATTCTACAATCAATTAGTCGGTTGATCGCACATACGCGCGATGGACGACACGACGGTGTCGAGGTAAGTCCCGCATTTTATTTGGCAGTATTTTTTGGCACAGTTTTGGGGCATCCTTTTGGACATTGGATTTGACCCCATGCTCTTATGCGTGTTAGGGACCGTGTTTTACTGCACCGTTTTGCGTGAGGATTCCGGCGGCGTGCTCCGTTTTGCGTGCGGACTCCGGCACCGTGCCCCGTTTTGCATGCGGACTCCGGCACCGTGCTTCGTTTTGCGTGCGGACTCTGGTGGCGTGCACCGTTTTGCGTGTGGACTCCATTTTGTGTGCGGACTCTGGCACCGTGCTCCATGTTGCGTGCGGACTCCAGCACCGTGCTCCATTTTGCGTGCGGATTCCTGCGGCGTGCTCCGTTTTGCATGCGGACTCCGTTTTGAGTGCGGACTCTGGCACCGTGCTCGATTTTGCACGCGGACTCCGGCGGCGTGCTCCGTTTTGCGTGCGGACTCCGGTGGAGGCAAGGAATCGCGTGGAGGCCAATTGCAAGTGTCTACGAGCAATTGGTGGCTTACAGAGGTGGGTTGGTGTAAGACCTGGCTTTTTCGTGACCCTTCCCGTTACCCCTTTTTCTTCGACTGCCCGACTGAGGGACAATTTTTGGGTGTTTTTCAAGAGAATCCGTCGGGGCTCGCGGACATTTTTAGGCGGAAGGGCTCGCGAAATGGAGAACGGGGGCGCGATCGGTTTCAGATTCCGACTCCCGGTTCACCCGGAATAATTTTTCCAAAATTCGGACCCCACTTAGGCGCCCCGGGATCCGTGCGGACGATCGGCACGTTTCTCGAGGTAACTCTAGCCGCCGGATCTGTCCCTATTATTTAATTATTCTTTAACCCTTTGAGGAACCTAGGGTTTTAGGCGTTCCCTCCTAGGTCGCTTCGTTCGGCGGCTAGGGTTTTCTCTTTAAGAGACGCCACGAGAAGGGAAAAGAGAAGAGAGAAAAAGACGGCTAGGGTTTCCTCTTCAAGAGACACTACGAGAGGGAAAAAGAGAAGAATTAAACGGGGCTTTCGGGAAAAGGACGGAGGTTGCTTGCTCGCGGGATCAACCGGGCAACGTTAGGACGATCCCCTCCCTCTCTTTTCCGGCGTTTCAAAGGTGAGTTTTTATTAGTTTTGTTGAGTAGGCGTTTCGGGGGTGGAGTCTTCACGGGGAACACCGCCGCCGCCGCCGCCGGACCGGCCGCGGGCGGGGCGCCGCGCGGCAGGAGCGTCGCGCGGGCACCACCCGCAGGCGAGCACCGCGCGGCGCTTGGCCGCGCGGGGCCGCCCGCAGGTGGGGCGCCCGCGCGGGCTGGTGCCGCGCGGGGTCGCCCCCGCACCGCGGGCATGCACCCGCGCGGCGCTTGGCCGCGCGGGGCCGCCCGCAGGTGGGGCGCCTGCGCGGGCTAAGGCCGCGCGGGGTCGCCCCCGCACCGCGGGCAATGCACCCGCGCGGCGCTTGGCCGCGCGGGGCCGCCCGCAGGTGGGGCGCCCGCGCGGGCTGGTGCCGCGCGGGGTCGCCCCCGCACCGCGGGCAACCGCGCCCGCGCGGGGCCCGCCCGCAGGTGGGGCGCCCGCGCGGGCTGGTGCCGCGCGGGGTCGCCCCCGCACCGCGGACAACGCGCCCGCGCGGGCTGGGGCCACGGGGTGCTGTGCCCGGGCGGAGTGTGCGCTGCACGGGCCGGTGCCGGGCGGGGAACTCCGCCGCACTTGGGTGGGAGTCGGTGTGAGTTTCGGATCCTTAGTCTTGACTTGCCCTTATACCTTCAGGAGTGCAGGACATTGTTGGCAACGGACGCACGATCTCGGACGTACCGAACGCCGGACGACACAACACACAAGGTGGGTAAATTCGCCGAGGTTAATTGGGTAAGGGCGGACATGAGCAAAGGTGTTTCTCTCTAAGTTGCTCCTCGTGAGCAAAGGTGGGTTTCTCTCTAAGTTGCTCCTCGTGAGCAAAGGTGGGTTTCTCTCTAAGTTGCTCTTCGTGAGCAAAGGTGTGTTCCTCTTCAAGTTGCTCTCAATGAGCAACGGTGTTTTCCTCTTTAAGATTTTCTCATGAGCAAAGGTGTTCACCCTTCTGGTTGTCCTTATGAGCAACGCTGACCCCGATTCTTACTTTATTCGCTTTATCATCTGAGGCTCAAGTTTTGCTACACGCACACCAGCGGTTTGGCCACCGCAAGGGTGTGCTTTTCCGGAAAAGTGGTACGTTGACCCGTGTACCCCACGCGGAGGTGGCGTTAGGAATGGGGGCCCTCATGGGTGGAGGGTGTGAGCGGTGACGCCGAGGTTGGTGCTCGGCGGCCGAGGCAGGTGCTCGGCAGAGAGGGGGGCACCGGGGTAGGGGCCCGGTGCGGTGTCCGGGGAGGGTGCCCGGTTTATGTTTGGTGCAGGTTGTGATCATTGTTGACGGTGTATGGGAGGGGGGTGACAGTTGCTCTGGTTACAGTGGTTTGTTTTATTATAGTATTCTTGCTCATTATGTTTATTTCTAGTCACTGACTTCCCACACCGTGACAGGTTCGTCCAGGGGCGAGTGCTAGGGCGCCGGTGAGGACGCGAGGGTGCTGATCTGATTTTTGGGTGACTTCAGATACAGTGACTCTTCTTTCCCTTTTCTTTTGTTATTCATGATAGCTAGTTGTGGATTGCGACACCCCCGTGGGGTCGAAGTGGATGTTGCCCTTTTTCCTTTTCGAATAATTGAATGAATTCTACGTTCTCTCTTACTCGGCCATTTTGAACGATGAAAAGCAAAGAAAACCGTTTGCGAAAACTACTTTTAAAACGTGGGTGTCGAGTGGGCACCGAGCTTTACAAACCTTATGGGATTTATGTGTTTGCGAACTGTTTTCATAAACGATGGCGTCGTGTGGATGCCGCTTTCAAAACCTTGTGATTATTTATCCTTTCAAAACACCGGCCTCTATGCTCTAAGTGAATGCTAGAATATCATGTGTATTGTTTGGTTGTATGTGTACGAGACCCCAACTGATGTGGTTAGAAATTGTATGTGCTACGCCTTCAAGTGACACTTTGTAGTTGAGACGCCGTGCATATACAAAGGAGACTCTGCCCGTTTGCAGAGTGAATTTGTGTATGCGGCGGGTCTGGGCACGCGCCGGGGAGTAATGTTTTACAAAAAAAAAAAATATATGGCTGATTCAGGGGCATCGGTGGCTCCTCTTCCGCGCGATTTGAACCCCCGGGGCGTGACAGATTAAGATGGTATCAGAGCGGTAAACTCTAACCACAACAGTCGGGGCCTAACATCCACGGGCGCAATACTCTGGCTGCTGAGTAATAAAGTGAACACGGGATAAATAAATAGAACACGAGTGTACGTGGGGGAGGGTAGAGATTAAGTAGAACCCTTTAGGAGCCAGGTTACCTTGTCAGTTATGTCTCTATGTTTTGTGATGATCGGTATGCTTTCATTATGTACGCAGATACAATAGCAGTCCAACACAGTGAGCGACGACCGACGGAAATGGACGCCGCAGCCGGAGCGAACCGCTTGCTGCGCAACCAACTGCGCGATGTGGCAGGACAGCTGCTGACTCTCACGGAGCGTCTGTGCATGCTGACGCGGGATCTTGAGAGCGTTGACCACTTCCAGCACGGCCCATGGGACGGTACCCCTCGCGGGATGCCACCAGCGGGATTTCCCACCTATCACGATGCAGTCAATTTGGCCATGCGTGCGGAGCAAGAGTACGCCCGGCAAGGGTGCCCCTACCCTGACCCGGCGGAGGACCCCTATCTGGCGAGCCGCGCGACCAAACGTCCGAAGGTAGAACCGGAGTCTGGACCAGTGAAGAAGGAGGGGCCCGACCCATTGAAGCCGTGCGTCATTTGTGGCGGCGCACATCGAATGATGGGCTGCCCCTGGCGGGATGATCACTGTTTCCGGTGTGGTAGACCGGGTCACACGCGTTACACGTGCCCCCAGAAGCCAGGCGTCACTAGGCCCCCGGCGCCGGGACCTGTCGAAGCAGAGAAAGCCGCCACCCCCGCCTTGCAGGGGAGCCCCAAACCAAGGTACCGGGCGAACCAACACCTGGAAAATGCAAGGAAGGGTGGGCAGGTACCAACAGGAACCCCGGAGTCGCTACAAGGGCCCTGCGTCATCTGCGGAAAGGCGCATCGAGTGACGAACTGCCTTTGGAGGTACTCCCACTGCAATGGTTGCGGCAAACCAGATCACACCCGCGCTTCATGTCCGCGAGAACAGGCCGCTACAGCCGCAACGCCACAACCGGAGGGACGAGAGGATACCGCGGCTCCCAACCCACAGAAGGACCGACCCGACGGCTCGCCGTCGGCGGACTCGTACGATACCAGGACCCTGCCCAACCACGCAGTGCGGCGCTGGCCCAGGGGTTGCGGGAGGGCTACCCCAGCCGCCCCAGCAGACGGTGCAACGTCCCGAACCGAGTGACGACAGGTAATACTTGAACTACTTCTTTTAGTTGGGGACATCCGTCGAACCAGAGTAAACCATCCCTGACTGACCCCGACTAAACCCCCCCCCCCCCCCCCAGGTCGTGTGAGTTATACCATCCTTTCTTTATCTGTTGTGGGTTTCGGCTATGTCCCGTCGTTAGTAATAGCTTCGTTGTTTTTCTGTTTGTTTTTCCTCGGATCTTTTGGGGAGGGGCGAACGCCTTTAAAAGGGACTGCGGGAATCCGCCGTTGGCGTAGTCCGCAGATACTCCCTTTTCTTTTCTAAGTTCCCTTCTTTTCTTTCATCCAAAACCAACCGGATTTGGCCTTGATCTACTTAGGCACGCACTCTTTTGTTTCTTCCTACTTGGGGACCGCGCACTTAGTAGCGAAAAGTAAAGGGCGCCGAGTTCCTTTGGACGGCCCAACGCTAAGGAAAGCTGTGAAGAGTCTAAAAAGCGATTAACAAGGGCGCCCGTGCTCGCCGTACCAACGCCCGGGGAAGACTTCGAGTTATGCCGCACTGCATCGCGAATTGGACTGGAGGGAGTACTAAGGCAGCAAGGAAGGGTCGTAGCCTATGCGACAAGGCAACTCAAGGACTACATGTAGAACTAACCGGCACACGACCTGGGGTTCGCCGCAGTCGACCTCGTCCTGAGACTGTTGAGGCACTATCTCTTCGGGGCCCACGGTAACGTACCCACGGACCACCAAAGCCTTAAACGCCCTTCCACCCAGAAGGAGCCGAACCTACGGCGAAGACGGTGGTTGGGGCTATTGAAGGATTACGACCTGGACACGAGACCGACTGACCAAGTATACATCGATGAGTTGCGAGGCTACACGGGACGCCGACACCTACCACTTCGGGCCAAACTACACTTCAGCCCGGCCTTTCGCCTCAGATGGATGGGCGATCCGAACGGGCGATCCAGATCCTCGAGGGCATACTCCGAGCGTGCATATTGGTTTTGAATGGGCGGATGGTCACGCTACCTACCCCTCGTCGAGTTCGCCTACGGCGTCAATTACCAGACAAGCACCCGGGTGACACCGTACAAAGCATCATATGGTAGGCGCTGCAAACCCCCCCCCCCCCCTGATTTGTTGGAACGATCAGGGGCGAGGCGGGTCGGGTTGAGAGGCTAGTTGCGCCATAGTACGTGGGACATTTTGGGATTCCGGAGTGCGACGGCCCCGTGGCCCATCGCCTCGCCCTACCACCGAATCACGACCGAGTTCTGGTCGTGTCCGCGCATTCATGCTTCGGAAGTATCCCCCAATCCGTCGCGAGTGCTTGACGACTCTGCAAATCGAGTTCAAAGAAAACTTGAACTACGAGGAAGAGCCGGTGCGGACCCTAGCGCGGGAGGACTGAAAAGCTACGAAATCGGACTTCTCCCTACGTGAAGGTGTTTTGGAGCAATCAGGAAGAACGTGAGACAACCTGGGAACTCGAATCAAGGATGAAGGAGTGCTACCCGGAACCCCTTCGCAGCAGGCGGGAGTTAAGTTTCGGGGACGAAACTTGTTTTTATTAGTGAGTGATGTAAGACCTGGCTTTTTCGTGACCCTTCCCGTTACCCCTTTTTCTTCGACTGCCCGACTGAGGGACAATTTTTGGGTGTTTTTCCGGAGAATCCGTCGGGGCTCGCGGACATTTTTAGGCGGAAGGGCTCGCGAAATGGAGAACGGGGGCGCGATCGGTTTCAGATTCCGACTCCCGATTCACCCGGAATAATTTTTCCAAAATTCGGACCCCACTTAGGCGCCCCGGGATCCGTGCGGACGATCGGCACGTTTCTCGAGGTAACTCTAGCCGCCGGATCTGTCCCTATTATTTAATTATTCTTTAACCCTTTGAGGAACCTAGGGTTTTAGGCGTTCCCTCCTAGGTCGCTTCGTTCGGCGGCTAGGGTTTTCTCTTTAAGAGACGCCACGAGAAGGGAAAAGAGAAGAGAGAAAAAGACGGCTAGGGTTTCCTCTTCAAGAGACACTACAAGAGGGAAAAAGAGAAGAATTAAACGGGGCTTTCGGGAAAAGGACGGAGGTTGCTTGCTCGCGGGATCAACCGGGCAACGTTAGGACGATCCCCTCCCTCTCTTTTCCGGCGTTTCAAAGGTGAGTTTTTATTAGTTTTGTTGAGTAGGCGTTTCGGGGGTGGAGTCTTCACGGGGAACACCGCCGCCGCCGCCGCCGGACCGGCCGCGGGCGGGGCGGGGCGCGGCAGGAGCGTCGCGCGGGCACCACCCGCAGGCGAGCACCGCGCGGCGCTTGGCCGCGCGGGGCCGCCCGCAGGTGGGGCGCCCGCGCGGGCTGGTGCCGCGCGGGGTCGCCCCCGCACCGCGGGCATGCACCCGCGCGGCGCTTGGCCGCGCGGGGCCGCCCGCAGGTGGGGCGCCTGCGCGGGCTAAGGCCGCGCGGGGTCGCCCCCGCACCGCGGGCAATGCACCCGCGCGGCGCTTGGCCGCGCGGGGCCACCCGCAGGTGGGACGCCCGCGCGGGCTGGTGCCGCGCGGGGTCGCCCCCGCACCGCGGGCAACGCGCCCGCGCGGCGCTTGGCCGCGCGGGGCCGCCCGCAGGTGGGGCGCCCGCGCGGGCTGGTGCCGCGCGGGGTCGCCCCCGCACCGCGGGCAACGCGCCCGCGCGGCGCTTGGCCGCGCGGGGCCGCCCGCAGGTGGGGCGCCCGCGCGGGCTGGTGCCGCGCGGGGTCGCCCCCGCACCGCGGACAACGCGCCCGCGCGGGCTGGGGCCACGGGGTGCTGTGCCCGGGCGGAGTGTGCGCTGCACGGGCCGGTGCCGGGCGGGGAACTCCGCCGCACATGGGTGGGAGTCGGTGTGAGTTTCGGATCCTTAGTCTTGACTTGCCCTTATACCTTCAGGAGTGCAGGACATTGTTGGCAACGGACGCACGATCTCGGACGTACCGAACGCCGGACGACACACACACAAGGTGGGTAAATTCGCCGAGGTTAATTGGGTAAGGGCGGACATGAGCAAAGGTGTTTCTCTCTAAGTTGCTCCTCGTGAGCAAAGGTGGGTTTCTCTCTAAGTTGCTCCTCGTGAGCAAAGGTGGGTTTCTCTCTAAGTTGCTCTTCGTGAGCAAAGGTGTGTTCCTCTTCAAGTTGCTCTCAATGAGCAACGGTGTTTTCCTCTTTAAGATTTTCTCATGAGCAAAGGTGTTCACCCTTCTGGTTGTCCTTATGAGCAACGCTGACCCCGATTCTTACTTTATTCGCTTTATCATCTGAGGCTCAAGTTTTGCTACACGCACACCAGCGGTTTGGCCACCGCAAGGGTGTGCTTTTCCGGAAAAGTGGTACGTTGACCCGTGTACCCCACGCGGAGGTGGCGTTAGGAATGGGGGCCCTCATGGGTGGAGGGTGTGAGCGGTGACGCCGAGGTTGGTGCTCGGCGGCCGAGGCAGGTGCTCGGCAGAGAGGGGGGCACCGGGGTAGGGGCCCGGTGCGGTGTCCGGGGAGGGTGCCCGGTTTATGTTTGGTGCAGGTTGTGATCATTGTTGACGGTGTATGGGAGGGGGGTGACAATTGCTCTGGTTACAGTGGTTTGTTTTATTATAGTATTCTTGCTCATTATGTTTATTTCTAGTCACTGACTTCCCACACCGTGACAGGTTCGTCCAGGGGCGAGTGCTAGGGCGCCGGTGAGGACGCGAGGGTGCTGATCTGATTTTTGGGTGACTTCAGATACAGTGACTCTTCTTTCCCTTTTCTTTTGTTATTCATGATAGCTAGTTGTGGATTGCGACACCCCCGTGGGGTCGAAGTGGATGTTGCCCTTTTTCCTTTTCGAATAATTGAATGAATTCTACGTTCTCTCTTACTCGGCCGTTTTGAACGATGAAAAGCAAAGAAAACCGTTTGCGAAAACTACTTTTAAAACGTGGGTGTCGAGTGGGCACCGAGCTTTACAAACCTTATGGGATTTATGTGTTTGCGAACTGTTTTCATAAACGATGGCGTCGTGTGGATGCCGCTTTCAAAACCTTGTGATTATTTATCCTTTCAAAACACCGGCCTCTATGCTCTAAGTGAATGCTAGAATATCATGTGTATTGTTTGGTTGTATGTGTACGAGACCCCAACTGATGTGGTTAGAAATTGTATGTGCTACGCCTTCAAGTGACACTTTGTAGTTGAGACGCCGTGCATATACAAAGGAGACTCTGCCCGTTTGCAGAGTGAATTTGTGTATGCGGCGGGTCTGGGCACGCGCCGGGGAGTAATGTTTTACAAAAAAAAAAAATATATGGCTGATTCAGGGGCATCGGTGGCTCCTCTTCCGCGCGATTTGAACCCCCGGGGCGTGACAGTTGGATTTTCTCTAAGTCTGCGGACTTACTTCTAATTATATTATGATAGGATTCAGCATGCTAGAATAAGTGTATTATTGGAACCTTGACTAGCACCCCTGTCATATGTTGCATGTGTTTAACCAGACTAGTAGAGAACCTTAATCTGGGCTAGGTTCTTTTATGCTTTAGTCATCTCACACATTGCATTTCTTTCTAGACATAGAGTTCCTCGCCCGGGTAGTGGGCCGAGTGGTCAGGGCATTGTGGGACGTATGTTGCACTCGGGCCTGGGGGCTGAGTGGGGTCTGGTAGCCGTGTTAGGCCAGTGTTAGTGTTTTGGGAACCGTTTTGGGAAAACGATGGCCCGGATCTTTCGGTATTTCTCTGGTTGGTTGTCACCACCCAGTTGTGATCGTGGTGAGCGTGTGTTATCAGGACCTTGAACCCAGAATATTTTTGGACACTCATGATTTTAGTAAACCAGTGTTTTTCCTTCCGACTTTCTAGGGGTTGTCGAAGCCTGTTCTTGTTTGATTGGGCGGAAGCATTAACCCTTTGGAGCCTGGAAAATAAACTTGTTTTTAACTGATTTCTCTAAGTACTAAAATCTATAAAAGTTGGTTTTCTCAATTCAAGACGGTATTTTATAATAAAGGTCACCTTTTCTCCTAAATTGTTCCTCACCCGACAGGGGTGAGTGATCTGGGTTCTAAGGGCTGATTTCTTTCTGGGGACGAAAGCAACGGGAGGCTACGCCTATAGCCTATTCTTGTTTGATTGGGGTCGTAGGTATTAGTCTCCCGGGGTTTTCGGACCCTCCACTATTTGGTTGTAGAGCATTTCCAGCCCGTGAGTTTAGCTTGTTGTGTTGGTTTCCCACTTTAACCGAGGGAGCTGAATCCCTAAACGGTAAGGGATCGAGAATTTCGATAGGCTAAGCGTAGAGTCTGTTCTTGTTTGATTGGGGTTCTAGGCATCGGCCTAACGAGATTCTCGGACCCTTGCTGCGTCAGACGGTTCTTCTCGTCTATGAGTGGGGTGTCGTTTTGGGAGCCGTTTGGGCTGACGGCGGTCCCAGTGGTTGTGTACTTTCTTTTAGTGGGTTAGCTTTCTGAGATTGAGTCGTCGAGGTTTCTCCGACATAGCTTTGAGATTGTGTGGGCATTTCCTGATTGAGTCGTGGAGTCTTTCTCCGACTGAGTTATGCTAGTTGAGCATTGAGTTCCGATCTATTTGATCGTGGATTATAGCCTGCTGAGACTGAGGTTTTATGCCAGTTGTGAGATACTTGAGTTCGCGGGGTCGCTCCCCGCGAGCTACGCTCCGGATGCGATGATGATACCGAGCCTGACGAGGCTGCGATGTGGTTACTGAGATAGTCCTTGAGGGACACCCTACATAAGACCAAGCCCTGTTTGGGCATGAGTGGCAGTAGATGAGCGCAGGCTTGACTGGTCCAAAGAGGGACAGTCATTGAGATTGGGTGATATGTGAGAGTGAGTTTCATAGCATGTTCATAGATGAGTTTTACTTAGAGCATGATACATGAGACATATTAGCAGTAGCGAGTGGAGGCATACCATCATCTGTGTTTTTCCCTTTTGAGCATAGTAGATAGAGGCATGATAGCTGTAGATACTTTTCCAGCTTAGTTTTCTTCATCGCTGTCTTTTTCTGTTATCTTTGCCTCTAATAGACTTAGTGGGCAGACCGTGGGTCTTGGAGACGGTACCCACTGAGAACTACTGTAGGATGTAGTTCTCACACCCTCTGTCGGTGACAGGTTGCTGAGGCTTTTCTTCCGTTCTTGCCCGAGCTGGCGCGACGGACCGAGGACAGGAAGTTGCGAGATAGTTCCCTACTAGCATAGTTCTTTTAGAGTGAGGTAGATGTACCATCCCGGACTGTGGGATTCACTGTGTATTGTTATATTTCTAGTTTTTAGTTATCTGCCTTGCAGCTGATCGAAGAGATCATCGATGCACGGCAAAGGGTACTTGTTCTTGATGGTCACTTTATTCAATTCCCTATAGTCCACACACAGTCGAAGTGACCCATCCTTCTTCTTCACGAATAGCACCGGCGCTCCCAAAGGCGACACACTCGGCCTAATAAAGCCCTTGTCCATCAAATCCTAGAGTTGCGCCTTAAGCTCTCGCAGCTCAGCCGGTGCCATCCGGTAAGGAGCCTTAGAGATTGGCGCAGTTCCTGGAACTACGTCAATCACGAACTCAATCTCCCTGTATGGCGGCATGCTAGTCAGCTCAGGTGGAAAGACATCCGGGAACTCGCGGGCAATAGGGATATCCCCGAGTCCCGGCGCCGCCGTAGGCCCCTCAACAACACTAGCCAAAAAGGCTACACATCCTCGATGGATCATCTGCCTCGCTCGGGAAGTCGAAACCATAGAGGCAAAGAAAGCACTCTGACATCCCCGGTATACCAACATCTCCTGGCCTGGCTCTCTAAAAGTGACGGTCCTTGCGGCACAATCAATAGTCGCGAAATACCGAGCCAGCCAGTCCATCCCAAGAACCACATCAAAGTCCCTCAGTTGTCTCAAGACCAACAGGTCAGCTGGCATAATCCAGGACTCGATCTGCATCGGGCAGGACCAACAGCACTCCTCCACGTGCAAAGTGTGATCGGGAATCTGAACCTCTCGTGCACGTGGTAAAAGTCCTACCTCTAACCCATGTAATGATGCAAATGATCTACTAATAAAAGAATGCGATGCTCCAGTATCAAATAAAGTACGAGTCCTAATGCCAGAAAGTAAGGTGATACCTGCCACCACATGATCTGCTGCCGAAGAGTCCTCTACCTGTGCAGCATACACTCGCCCACTCTGAGCTGGAGGCCGATAGTCAGTGGGATGGGAAGAAGATGGCCTGCTCGTTGGGGCATATGGCCGCTGAGCCGTCGATCGCTGCTGGGATGAAAAAGGGGCAGATGCTGAAGAAGGTGTTGCTGATGTCGCAATTGGGCATGTAGCTCGAACATGACCAGGCTGTCCACATCGATAACAGCGGCCAAATATCATATCACACATGTCTGCCGGATGCTGACCCCCACAGAAGACACACCTCTCCGAAGGCTGGGTCCGCCTTGACTGCTGCTGTTGTCTCTGAGACTGCTGCTGAGACCTATGCTGTCTCGACTGCGGCCTCTGCTGCTGATGGTGCTGCTGCTGCTGCGGTGGCCTCTGGGATCCACCAGGCCCTCGCCGCTCAGAATGCCCACGGCTGGAAAATTGACGCCGTGGCGGTCGTGGCGGCCTCCAAGAACTGGCCTGTCCCCCGTCGTTCTGCGCTGGTCGCTTCCTGTCGGAGCCCTGAGCGACCAAGCCCCCACGTCTGGCGACGACGTGGTCTCCCCTCTCAACCCACTGTGCATGCTCTGCTGCCTCCTCCAAGGTCTGTAGCCTCTGAGCATGCACCAAAGTATAGATCTCTGGGCACAGGCCTGACTCAAAGTGTCACGCCCCGGGGTCGAAACTGCGACCCGGGCTCGCCAACAGATCCGCCACCTATGCCAAAGTCCGCATAGGCGAAGCGTCCTACCTGCAAATCAAGTGCTACATCTAACAGATATCAGAGCTATAAGATAAAAGTGCTGTAAAAAGAAATCAACCACTGTACAACTGGAAATGATGCAACAATGTCCACCTCCCACAAATGATAATCATGCAAAATCCTCAGATACAGAACTCATAGCTCAACAGGGAGGTATCTCCAATAAATACAACAGTGTACAGGCTCCCAATACATATCATCCTCACTACAACAGTCTCTCAAAAGAGGAAATAAAACAACTAATCTACTGAAGCTCTCCTCTGAAGGGGTACCGCTACTCTCCAAACATGGGTAGGGATCTAGCTCGCGACTCCCTCGCCTCGGTCAACAACCGCAGAATCAGCAACACCCGCTAAGACTCTGCAAAACAAAGGAGAGGAAGGAAAAAGAAAGGGGAAAACCCCCCAAAGGGTGTGAGAACTACACCAAAAATGGAGTTCTCAGTGGGTACCACCGCCCGGACCGACGGTCTGCCCACTAAGTCCTCAAGAGACAAAAACTAACCAAAACCGTAAATACTGATATAAAGAAGCTGGAGCCTCTCAACAACTATCATGCCTCTATGCCTGCTATGCCTGCCATGCCTGCTATGCCTGCCATGCCTGCCTATGCCTGCCATGCCTGCTATGCCTGCTATGCCTGCCATGCCTGCCTATGCCTGCTATGCCTGCTATGCCTGCCATGCCTGCCTATGCCTGCCATGCCTGCTATGCCTGCTATGCCTGCCTATGCCTGCCATGCCTGCCATGCCTGCTCTGCCTGCCCTGCCTGCTATGCCTGCCTATGCCTGCCATGCCTGCTATGCCTGCCTATGCCTGCCATGCCTGCCATGCCTGCCATGCCTGCCTATGCCTGCTATGCCTGCCTATGCCTCTCGTACAACGGTCAACAACTCACAATGACCTTGGGACAACTGTCGATCCCCAAACGGTTCCCGACAACACTAGCACTGGTCTAGACACAGCTACTAGACTTCACTCGGCCCCCCCCTGACACGAGTGCAACAATAAAGCGAATATCTGTAATAAACCCAATCTGGTGCCACCAGTAAAACTGGCATTGCCTGCTCAGCGAAATCTGCACACATGGCTCGAAACCGCGGGATCGGCCCACATGGCTCGCATCCCAAAGTAAGTAACAGATCGGCATCTAAACCGTCCGATCGGAAACTAAAGTAAGTAACAGATCGGCATCTAAACCGTCCGATCGGAAACTAAAGTAAGTAACAGATCGGCATCTAAACCGTCCGATCGGAAACTCAAGAGTGGCACTCGAGGGGAGCGACCCACACGAGTAAAGTATCTCTGTATAGCAGGACTTTGATCAAGACTATGATCAAAGTGGAAAACTCTGTCCACTAAAGAAAAACCCGACCTCAATCGGATGCAAAAGTACTCAATAGGGGGAAACTCTGTCCACTAGAGAATTCAGATACCCAATCTGGTGCATAAATAAGTATCCGGTCAACCGCCCAATATCCGCGGTTGCCGCAAAGCCCCACAACTAATCCAACCTGTCCCAGACACCAAGTCCCGACTACACTACCCAGATCCCTGCTCGAACCCGAGCACACTGACCACCTGACTAACAAAGAAGGAGAAAGGAAAAGCATGGTTTCTCCTAAGTCAAGTTCCAATAAGTAGTGTAGCAATAAAAGATGGCCTAACTACATGTCCATACAAGCATGCTTTTGTCCTCAGAAACGATAAAAGTGGGTGAAACATATATTAGCAAAGCATGCTAAAGTATTCCCACTATGGTATACCAATCTCACCCATGTAGGCCATTCCTTGCTTACCTTTCGCTCATATCGGTTGTACATCAAATATGCCTGCTGTCAGTCATCAAGGGGTGACGTCCCCACAAGTGCACATATATTTGCCATAACATAATCATTGCCTTATACAGTTACTGATATTAAGCTTACCCACCTGAAGTGTTCAATCCAAGGCAAACCTGGGGTCGGTGAAGAGCGTGGCCACTTGCTCGCACAATCCGCTGAACCCGTATCCACGGTACATGTCGCGCCACCTTGGCTCCTTGCAGTGTTCCAAAAATACTCGCGAACCCTCCTGGGTACAACAAAAGGTCCAAAGTTACACTTTATGCAAAAATATCCAAGTATACACCATCTGTTGAAACCATCCCCGAAGATGTGAAATTTTCACCTGCAGAATGGAATCTGAAAAATCCATCAAAAATACTGCCGCGATCGCCGCGTCGAGACCTTCGAAACGAGTACCTGCACGTCAAAATCCGAGTCCCGGAGGCCGAGTTACAAATTCCACAACACGGTGAGCGCGAAAGTCCACAACAAACACAACTGTAATACTCTGCACAGCAAAGGGGAAAGAAGTATACCTTCGGGCGAATCTCAGAAAATTCCCCGAAATCACGACGGTAATCCTTGCGACGAGTAAATCCAAAGAGTGTAAAGGCACGCCTCAATCCGTGCTCGTACAACAAGTTGCACGCAAAACGGTGCACACCGTCGGAGTCCGCACGCAAAACGGACCACGGTGCTGAAACCCGCACGCAAAACGAAGTCCACACGCAAAACGGTGCACGGTGCCGAGAATCGCACGCTAAATGGAGTCCGCACGCAAAACGGTGCACGGTGCCGAGACCAGCGCGCAAAACGGAGTCCGCACGCAAAACGGAACACGCCGTCGGGGTCCGCACGCAAAACGGTGTAGTAAAACACGGTCCCTAACACACACGAGAGAAAGGGGTCAAATCCAATATCCAAAAGGACGCTCCAAAATTGTGCCAAAAATACCGCAAAAATAACACGCGGGACCTACCTCGACCGCGTCGTGCCGCCCAACCGTCTCCTTGGAACACATCGCGCGCTTCACGAGGTCCACGGCGCACCGCCGCACCCCACAAAATCCCCTCCCTCTCACTCTCTCTCGCTCGGTCGGAGAAGAAGAAAAATGGGAGAAGAAACGGTGCGCGGGGAGGAAAAGGAAGAAGAAGAGAAGAAAGGGAGGAGGGGAGGGCTCCCGTGGACCGGGTCCACGGTGCACCGCCCCAAAGGGCCCGCAGCCAGGTGGTCCACCGCACAGGGGCGCGTGCGCCAGGCGCAGGCGCGCGCCCCCTGTGCCACGCGGCACGCGCCACAAGGGCGCGTGACACCGCGCCTCACCCAGGCGCGGGACACCGAGCGCGCCGCACGGACGCGCGCCCCCCGCGTCCGCACGGACGCGCGCCCCCCGCGTCCGCGCGGGCGCGAATGGGGGCGCACCACGTGGCGCCCCCCCCCCCCCCCCCCCCCCCCGCGTGACCCGCGCAGTCAGGCGCGATTTCCCAACGCGCCTGCCTGCGCCCCCCCTCGCGCAGTACTCCCGCGCGCACCTCGGGATCCGCGTTGACGTCTCCAAATTCGCGCACGTGCCTCGAAAAACGCGCGCGTCAACCGGGCTCCGAAAAAAGCAAGTAAATAGTCCATTCTCAACGATTTCGCGCGCTGAATCCAAATACGGTGTCCGTTTCTCCAAATTCTCATCCGAAAATTCGCCGAAAGCCCCCAGAAAACCCACTTGATCCGATTTTCGCGCCGGGTCCATTCCTAAAGTCCGATTTGCCAAATTCCAACTCTAAAAATTGCCGAAGGCATCCGGAGAGGTGATCCTTTATCCAAACTTCGCCCCAAGTCCAATTTTAATATCCATTGCGCGCGAAACCACTTCTAAGCATTCAATGGGGCCATCTGACTACTCTCGTGATCCAATTAACACACCGAGTCCATCAAAAGTGTCCAATTGGTGTACAAACGCCATCGACACGCCACATAGGCCTCCAGAAGCTGCTGGTCAGCCAGTAATCACCTCGTGGGGATCCAGGTCCTCACATCCTCCCCCACTAAAGAAAGTTTCATCCTCGAAACTAGCTCAATTCCACCAGGAGTCACAAACACTAAGGGTAAGTACTCAACATCATCATCTCCAGCTACAAGTTGCTGCTCACTACCCGTGACCACTCCTCAACAACAACAACAGCTACAACCAGCACGGCATAGCCCGATTGCGCAACCTCTAATCTCACGAGCCAGAATTCGCAACGGGCGTCCCTCGTACTCCAAACATTCCTAGATCTCAAATGGGGCGAGTCAATCACGGGCGAGGGATCCAAAAACATAACCTTCCGGAGCTGAGACATGAAATACAACCGGGGTTCCAACAAAGTTGGGGGAAACCAGATAACCGCCAGTGCAACACACACCAAACCACAACCTGTGTCAACTCAACCAAGGCAACCCGAAGCACACCCACACGATTAACTAATAAGGAAATGAGCCCTAACAAGGAGGGGTCCTCACTCGGTCACTCCCGAATCTTGACCATCCGAGTGAACTACTCAGCCGCGGTCTATCATCCTAAGGAATCCTCAGGGACACAACCACAAGCCATGTTTGCCCCAATAGTCCACACAGCGCCAGCTGTGGAATTATCAAACTCATCCCCAGACAGCTTTCCTGCGCCAGGTATCCGCCATCACAGTGGCCCTGTCGGGGTAATCCAAAATACTCAACAATAACCCAACGGTAATTCCACAGTCGCTTTAGGAGGCACCACTAAAACTCGCAGATATCTCTCCCAACACTGGAAATACTAGCATTGGCGCTGGTAGCAATCTCATCATCCGATTGCCAAGCTTTCCTGGCACTACCCAGTCCAAGAAACTCCTCACCTCGACAATAATTGTCGATCTCGGCCAAATCCCAAGTGATATCCATATTGGCCGGATTTCCACCGCCGCTCCTACGGCTCGAACAACGTGACCCAAGAAGGTATGCTTCTGGAGCTACAACTTGTACCTCAATAACTTGGCATACCACTTCATCCACACGGGCATGGTAGCACATCCACAAGTGCTCCTCGCGCTCCACATCGCTCTAGGAGTAAATCCAAATATCCCTGGAGGATCTTGTTACCAATCCAATCAAGTACAGCTGGAGCACAATTCCCTAAATCATAAGAGTGGCAGGGCATTAATCAATCCACTCGGCCTCACTGTGAGCTCGAGATGCCCTACCGTGTCCCGAACGCCATCTAGACAAGATCCTCGGCTGTCTGATTCTGAGTAGGTACTCGCATCATACAATAACTACCTGCATATAGCTCCATCAAAAGGTCCTAGATACCACCCGGACCTGTCTACACTCGAACCATAAAAGGACCCTCACAGTCGTGCATCAACAACGTGGCATCACCACCGTGTACCAACGGCGTGGCATCAGGTCAAACAGACCCCTCGATCCATCAGATCCTGCAACTGCGCCATCAGCTCTCTCAGCACTACAGGTGATATCCAATGAGGTGCTATCAAGGGTGGCGCGGTTCCCCGAACCACGTCAAACGCAATCTCTATCTCCCTAACCGGCGGCATCGTCAACAGCTCAGGTGAAATCACACCCGGGATCTCGTGGGCAACAGAGATATCCTTGAATCCCGGTGCCGCCAAAAAACACCTCTCACACTGTCGCTAAAGCCTGTGTGCTCTAACTGTCTTAACAACCAAACCTCCTCTCGTCTGCCTCGTAGAAAATCGACGTCCTCTCACTCCTCAGCCAAAACATCCTGTGGCGTTGTGCCAATCACTCTCAAGCACATGGTCAAGATACCGAACTGCCACAATTACCATTAAGTCTGCCGGTAACTCGCAGTCTCAGCTGCACTGGACATGATCCAAAAGTCTCCTCCACATGAACAACAACAACACACACCTGTACCTCTAGTGCACGTGGTAATAATTCTGCCTCTAGTCCATGCAGGAATGCAACATGCTCTAACTCCGGCTGCTGTGATGAAATCACACTTGCAACAACTCCATCCACTGCCGTGGCGCCCTCCAACCCGGCGGCACAGACTCATTCATTCGATGCCGGCGGTTGTCGCTCAATCTGCAAGAAAAAAGTAGACCAAACACAAAGGGAGCACGACCTCTGTCTCTGCTCACACTAAGGCGACGAATAAGGTCCTCCGCAGATAACAAATCCACGCTACTGCTGCGCCACTCTGATATAGATGCTGATGCGGCCATCGGGGTCCACCCGATCTCTGGCATCCCAGGAACCCGTCATCCTGGAAAAGAAATCAGAAGTGCCTCTGCCGGCCGATTTATCCTCCATCACCCGGCGCCAAGCGCTAATATCCTGAACTCGCCTCTTGCGGCATATCCCTAACCAAAGGAACTGCAGCGCCACGCTCCATACACAACGGCTACTCTATCGAGGCATCCAAGATCCAAAATCTATATAGGAGGGATCGAATAAGCTGAAAGGTATCTTGGCGCAATCCACTCCCAGTCTCACATATCCTATGCGCCTCGTCCCTCGAGACCTGGAGCGCGCAGTTCAACAACTGCCAAAACCCTCTAGCACAGGGAGGCTCTCAATTGATCACTCCATCACCACCAACCACGACTCTGCCTCCAAATGCTCCAACTCAATCTTACGAGTCAGGGTGGTTCATCTGCCGAATCTGTCTCAATAGATCGATCATGTCCCCTCAGCTCACTAGCTGTCAACTATCCACCCTGCCTGTCACGCCCCGGGGTCGAAACTGCGACCCGGGCTCGCTAACAGATCCGCCATCTGTAAGGAAACTGCCGTACAGACGAAGCGTCTAACCTGCAAAAAGAATCAACTACAGTATACAGATATCAGAGCTGAAAGTAAACTACTAAAAACTGAAATCCAAACACTGTGCAACTGAAAATAAATACAATATCCATCTCCCAAATTCGATTATATAAAAAGTCCTCTGATACAAAAACCCAAAAGGGAGATATCTCCAATAAAAACATCAGTGTACAAGCTCTCAATACAAATATCCTCACTACATCAGTCTCTCAAACTGTAAAATAAAGTGCAACTCTATACCTCACAACAAAGGTCTCTCAACAGAGGAAAAAGAAGTAAACTAATCTACTGAAGCTCTCCTCTGGAGGGGTACCGCTACACTCCAACGACGGGTAGGGAACTAGCTCGCGACTCCCTCGCCTCGGTCAGAAGGATCATCAACTGGAGCAACAGGAACAGGAGAAGAAGTTCCTGGGGAAAAAGACACCACGACGGGTGTGAGAACTACTTCCCATAGTAGTTCTCAGTGGGTGCCGTCAACAAGCCCAACGGTCTGCCCACTAAGTCTACTAGAGGCAAAAGATAACAGTGCAATGAAATCTGAACAAGAAAAGCTGGAGCTACTCTACAGCTACCATGCCTCTATCTAGATGCTCAAAAAGTGGAACAGATGAAAGTAAAAGTGACCACTCGCACCCAAGGTGCTCAATCGACCCAATCGAACTGACTGCCTCATAGGGTCCAGTCAAGCCTGCGCCTGTCGACTAGGAACGCACCTGCCCACTACCACACGTCCACATGAGGACGGGATTTACGTGGGGCGTCCTGTCCGACTAACTCACCCCTCACGCAAAACTGCCTCAACAGGCCCATCGTTGCATCCACTGCGGAAAACTGCCTCAACAGGCCAACCATCGTATCCACAGCGGCATCTCAGGGGGCGCGACTCCAACTGAGGAAAACGGCGCGGCATAGAGTATCAAACATTGGCATGAGCAGGCTAAGTCAAAATCGACGCTCACTCTCAAAACGGTAGGACTCAAGATCCCCAAATATCTCGCACAACAGTCGGAGCACTCTCGACGACTCAGCTGATCAGCTCACACGAAACACGAGACACTAGCCTCTCCAACAGCTCGCAGCACAAAGCACACTGGCTGGAGGTACTCCACAGCCAGGAACGACCCACAACTCAGGCTAACAATACTGGTCGGACAACACTCAACGACCTGGGACCACCGTCAACCCCAACGGTTCCCAACAACACTGACCGGAAGATACTCGACGGCCCGGGACAACCGTCTGCTCAACGGCTCCCTCCCACGACAGCACAACAGGGATACAAGACCTCCCGGGACTACCGTTTACCCAAACGGCTCCCGGCACAGATAAGCAACCCACTACAACTACCAGACTCCACTCTGCTCCCAAGCACGAGTGCAAATGCATCCCACACTAAAAGAATGTCCCGACCTCTCGGCCCACTACCCGGGCGAGGATAACACTATGTCCAGGAATAGAAAAACAGTGTGGGTGTCTAAACATAAATAACCCTAGCCCAAGTGAGGGTTTTCTACTGGTCTGGTTACACATGCAACATATGACGGGGGTGCTAGGTCAAGTTCCAAGATAACTATCTTAACAGATGATAAAAGGAATAACAATTCCTACAATCTATCATGCTACACAAGGAAATAAACTATCATGTATAGTCCTACATCAGTAGAATTACTGTACAGTCCATAAAACTTGGAGATAAGGCCACCCACCTCGATTTGCCACCAATTGCTCGTAGACACTTGCAATTGGCCTCCACGCGATCCGCACGCAAAACGATGCCCGCTGCCGGAGTCCGCACGCAAAACGGAGCACGGTGCCGAAACCCACGCGCAAAACGGAGTCCGCACGCAAAACAGAGCACGCCGCCGGAGTCCGCATGCAAAACGGAGCATGGTGCCGAAACCTGCGCGCAAAACGGAGCACGCCGTCGAAGTCCGCACGCAAAACGGTGCACGGTGTCAGAATCCGCACGCAAAACGGAGTCCGCATGCAAAACGGTGCACGACGACGGGGACCGCACGCAAAACGGTGCAATAGAAATACGGTCCCTAACACAGATAAGAGCAAGAGGGTCAGTCCAATGTCCAAAGAGCGCCCAAAAACTGTGCTAAAAACACCGCAAAATTAGCACACGGGACCTACCCGACTGCGCCACCGCCGCCGAACCGTCCCGTTGGAACACCTCGCGCGCTCCACGAGGCTCACGACGCACCACCGCACCACCCAAAATTCTCTCCCTCACACCCTCTCGTTCTCGGAGAAGAAAGAAAAGAAAATGGAGGAGAAAGAATGGCGTGCGGGAGAGAAAAAAGAAGAAGAAGAGAAAAAGGAGGAGGGAGGTGGTTCATGGACCCGGTCCACGGACCCGGTCCACGGCGCCCACCAATCAGGAAGCCACAACCGCCGGTCCACCAGGTCGGGGCGCGTGCACCGGGTCCACGCACACGCCCCGCCGCCACGTGGCGCGCGGAAACGCGCCCGCCACACGGGCGCGTTACACCGCGCCACCCCAGGCGCGGGACACGCGCGTGCCACACGGGCGCGTGTGCCCCCGCGCCCGCGCGGGCGCCAACGGGGGCCCGCCACGTGGCGGCCCCCGCGCGCCCCGTGCCGAGGGCGCGCTTCCCAGCGCGCCTGCCGCGCCGTACGCGCGCGCCTCGAACCGCGAGCCTCTCACCTCGGGATCCGCGCCGCGCCACACCTCGATTCCCGTGCCGCGTCGCCTCGAAAAACGTGCAATTCATCCGGGCTCCAAAACAAACAAGTAAATAGTCCATTCTCAACGATTTCGCACGCTGAATCCAAAAACGATGTCCGTTTCTCCAAATTCTTATCCGAAAATTTGCCGATTGCCCCCGGAAAGCCCACTTGATCCGATTTTCGCGCCGGGTCCATTCCAAAAATCCGATTTGCCAAAATCCAACTCTAAAAAATTTCCCGAGGGCAACCGGAGAGGTAAACTTTATCCAAACTTCGCCCGGAGTACAAATTTGACATCTGTGTCGCGCGAAATCACCCCTAAACACTCTACGGGTCCTCCAATTTTCCACGGGATCGCTTTTTGAGCCCGAAGTCCAACACTTGTGTCCAAATTGCGCGCAAACACCACCGACACACCACGCAGGCCTCCAGTGATGAAACTAAATACCAAATTGCAACACAAATCCATTTCTCGGGCCCGCCATGCGCACAAACACTCCCAACAGCCACAAAAAGCTGCCCAACAACCAGCAAACCCTACGCGGGGGATTCCGGGACCTCACACTGCCTCGGTGCCTCGACACTAAACATCGGCACAGAGGGGGCTACCTACTCCATCGGTGCCACAAAAATCCCCACCCCTGAGGATACTGCAACCGGGTGGTCTCAGAAGGAAGCAGTGTCGAGCTGCCCGCTGCTCCGACAACTGTGTCACTAAAACCAGCTGCTCGCTCGCTCTGCCGCTGATAGGCCTCAGACGATCCTGTCATCTGGGTCCGGAACTCTCTGACCTCAATCCGGGTATCCAGCCCAAAACCAACCGCTCAAGCTCAACTGCTATGACAGGAAGTACACGGGTCAAAACCCAGCGTCGGGGAGACACAGCTCGCCACGACGAAACTGCAAAACAGCACAAAACAACGCTCGACCCAATCCAGCGAAAGTAGATCGGCCGGCAGAGACATTTTCGTTTTCCCTTCCAGGATGGTGGATATCCTTGTGGATGGATTATGTAAAGCTTACCCAAGGGGGGATGTTACCCTGTGTGATTGATAACTGGCATGTTCGGGGTGTAACATATGTGATTGAGGAGTGAGCTTAGTAAGGATAATTGTATAAGGAATTGCAGGAATCAATTGTGCTTGGTCGTATGACGATGATATCCAGGTGAATTTTTGAGACATCAGGGGTTGGGTGGACCCCGATGACAGCAACAGCCCTTTTATCAGAATGGCGCAGCGGTAGCGTGGATTGGCTGTCTGCGAGAGACCACATTCGGCACCTCAGTGTGAGCATGGACAGAGGTCGTGCTCCCTTTGTGGTTGGTCTAGATATTTTGGCAGGCTGAGCGACGACCACTTGTATCGAGTGGATGAATCTGTGCCGCCCGGTTGGAGGGCGCCACGGTAGTGGATTGAGTTGTCGCAGGTATGATTTCATCACAGCAGTCGGAGTTAGAGCATAATGCACTCCTGCATGGACTAGAGGTAGAGTCGTTACCACATGCACTTGAGGTACAGGTTACTGTTGGCATTGCGCTGGTGGGGGAGGCTTGTGGATTATGTCCAGTGCAGTAGAGGCCGTGAGTTATGCCAGCAGACATATTGGTATTTGTGGCAGCTTGGTGTTTGACCCAGTGCTTGGGATTGGTTGGCGTAGTGCCACAGGAGGTTTGACTGCTGAGATAAAGGACTTTGATTCTCTGCAAGGCAGATAATGGAAGGCATTTTGTTAGTTGAGACTGTTAGAGCTGTAGTAGCCGCTGGTTTAAAATATTTTAAGGGTCTACTTTTGGGTTCGTTAATTCCGCATTCGTGTCGGGGGGCTGGAGGGTGATCGAATAATTCCTTGTTTCCGGACAGACCGTCGGGGCCCGCGCGTATTTTTAGTTAATAGAGCTCGCGAAACGGAGAACGGCGGCGAAATCGGTTTTGAATTCCGACGCCGGAATCTCCCGGAATAAATTCCGGAAGGTAGCTAACGGTTCAGATGGTTAACGCGGTTTTTCAGACAGACCGGACCCTGGTTCGCACCCGACTTGTACCCGTTTTAACTTGAACTGGGTTGATTTCCCATTCCCCAACTTAACCGTTCCCGCTTGTTTTCCCCGTCGTGCACTCCCCATAACTACCCACTCCCTATAACTACCGCCACCCCCCCCATAACTACCCACTCCCCATAACTACCGCCACACCCCTTAACTACCCGCAACTCCCTTAACTACCCACTCCCCATAACTACCGCCACCCCCCTTAACTACCCGCATCTTCCCTCAATTCCCCACTCCCCACAAGTCCCCTGCGTACGAAACCCCAATTCCCCACTCCCCACAAGTCCCCTGCGTACGAAACCCCAATTCCCCAACCTTTCAGTTTCCCAACCGAACCCTTCTGCTTCCTCACCGATTGCGCGGAGGATCCAAGCGGCGAGACCAAGGAAGGAGAGGGAGACGTCCTCACATTCCTTGTAGCCGAACTCGCAGGATCGGATCACCTTTCCCTCCGACAACCGAGGTGAGCACGCTAGGGTTTTGCTTTCTTGCTCCATTCTTGGTTGGAGCGGACGAGGGGGGGGGGGGGGGGGGGGGGGGGAAAGAATGAAGGTGCATGGGCACCGCCGGAATCCGGCGCGCACGGAGCCCCGCATGCGGGTGCGGGTGGCACCGCATGCGGGCTGCCGCATGCGGGCGCCGCCACTTGCGGGCGGCACCGCATGCGGGCTGCCGCGTGCGGGCGGCACCGCATGCGGGCTGCCGCATGCGGGCGCCGCCACTTGCGGGCGGCACCGCATGCGGGCTGCCGCATGCGGGCGCCGCCGCTTGCGGGCTACCGCATGCGGGCGCCGCCGCTTGCGGGCGCCTCCGCATGCGGGCACCGCCGCTTGCGGGCTGCCGCATGCGGGCGCCGCCGCTTGCGGGCGCCTCCGCATGCGGGCGCCGCCGCTTGCGGGCTGCCGCTTGCGGGCGCCTCCGCTTGCGGGCGCCGCCGCTTGCGGGCTGCCGCTTGCGGGCGCCTCCGCATGCGGGCACCGCCGCTTGCGGGCGCCCCCGCATGCGGGCGCCGCCGCTTGCGGGCTACCGCATGTGGGCGCCGCCGCTTGCGGGCGCCCCCGCATGCGGGCGCCGCCGCTTGCGGGCTGCCGCATGCGGGCGCCGCCGCTTGCGGGCGCTGCCGCTTGCGGGCTGCCGCATGCGGGCGCCGCCGCTTGCGGGCGCCTCCGCATGCGGGCGCCGCCGCTTGCGGGCTGCCGCATGCGGGCACCGCCGCTTGCGGGCGCCTCCGCATGCGGGCGCCGCCGCTTGCGGGCGTCGCCGCATGCGGGTGCGGGCGGCACCGCATGCGGACAACGCCGAACACGGGCGTCACCGCACGCGGACGGCCGCACGTTGTTAGTACGCCGCCCAGCCGTGCGGGGCCAGGCGCGTACGTGTGCGAATTGTGCGCAAGGTGAGAGGGCGCCGGGCGCTCTAGTCGTTAATCTGACAAAGTCTTAAGTTGCTGACTCCTATATGACAGATTCGTGTAGGTCCGGGCGGGCACCCGAGACGCGAGAGAACCTTACATCAGTCAGGAGCACGACAACAAGGTGGGTTTACGGTCGAGGCTAAGTATTGTGTTGGTAATCCGAAAGGGACTTTTTATTGGTAATCGGTACTAACACTGACGGTTTCTATGATGTACTACCTTACCCCGTGTACTTGGTTACTTGGTTACTTGGTTACTTGGTTACTTGGTTACTTATGCTCGAGTTGCGACACGCGCACCCGCGGTTTGGCCACCGCAAAGGGTGCTCTTTTCCGGAAAGGCGGTCTTCGACCCGTGTTACCCCACGAGGTGACGTAGTGGGGGGCCCCTTATTAGTTGTGGGGTTTGAGGCAGCGAGGTGCGAGCGGTGCGACCTGTCGGGATTGGATCCCGATGTGGTCAGGTGTGCGACCGCCGGGATTGGATCCCGATGCGGTCAGGTGTTACAGGTGATACCGGGGTTGCAGGTGTTACAGGTGGTACAGGTGGTTGCGAGCTACCGTTACGAGTAGAGCGGTTGTTCCGGCCAGTCTTACTTTTGTGACTTGGTATTACTTTACTGTTTTAGTACTATTCTTATGATAGTGTCGCTGACTACCCACTCTGTGACAGGTACCTCCAGGGGGTAGAGGTAGGCGACGGTGAGGCCGAGGTGGTAGCAGTCGGGCTGAGGGAGCCCTAGTATGCTGTATCATTTACTTTCTCTGCATTTCATTCAGAACTGTAGGTTACTGTGTGGTTCTCGATACCCTTGTGGGGTCGTGTGGATGTTGAGTACTTTCTTTCTGGTTATGCACTACTGTTTCCTTTATTGTTCCCGGTTGGCCGATTTCTAAACAAATCAACTAGAAAACAAAAGAAAAGAAAAAGGACTGCGAAAACTGTTTTCAAAAGTCTAGGGTCGGGTGGGCCCGTTTTCTAAACCTTGTGGATTGATGCCGTTTTCCAATCTGTTTTCAAAACCTAAGGCCGTGTGGGCCTGTTTTCAAACGGTGAGTTTATACTTTTAACTTGACTGGCCACGGGTATTGTTTAGTCTTCATGCACCGTACTACTTCGAACTGTTGTGATTAAATGGGAAAATGATTGCTTATGTTCGACTATTGTATCAGCCGCGACGCCGTGCATATACAGAGGAGACTCTGCCCGATTTTCGAGTAAATCTGTATATGTGGCGGGTCTGGGCACGCGCCGGGGAAGGAGATATTTAAACAAAAAATTTTTACGCACTATACGCGTACTTTGAGGTATCGTTTCCGCTAAAATAAAACCCCCGGGGCGTGACAGATTAAGATGGTATCAGAGACTTTGCTGTAATCACAACAGTGACGGCCCAACATCCACCGAGATATCACACTTAACTACGAATAAATGAAATGTGTGGGACGTAAGGTTGTAGGACGTGAGTGAACGTGGGGGAAAGGGGAATTTGTGTGATTTATTTACGCACGGTTTTCTTGGTATGCTGGGACTAATGTGTTTCTTTGGTGTGCACAGATAGAAGCCTGATTTTGGGTAGGTAACTGCTGTCAGACATGGACCTTGCGGCAGAGGCGAACCGCGTACTACGCAACCAGCTGCGCGACGTGGCTGTGAAATTGCTAACTCTCGCAGAGCAGGTGGGTATACTGACCCAGGAGCTCGAGAGTGTCGACCGCGCCCAGCACGGCACCGGTGGTGTTAACCCCCGTGGGATACCACCGACTGGTGTTTCCACCTTTCAGGGAGCGGTCAACTTGGCCGTGCGTGCGGAGCTAGAGCGTACACGACGGGCACACCCCTACCCCGGCCCGACAGGGGGCCCCTACCAGTGCGGCAGAGCGACCAAGCGCCAGAGGAACAGGCCGAAACCCGGGCAGGCAATGAGGGAGGGACCTACACCACCGACGCCATGCGTCATTTGTGACGGTACGCATCCCATGATGGAGTGCCCTTGGCGGAATGAGCATTGCTTCCGGTGTGGCAGGCCGGGCCACACACGTTACGAGTGTCCCCGGAGGCCAGGTGTCACCAGACCCCCGGCACCGAGACCCGACGACCCACGCCTGACGGACTCTTCCGATACCGAGACCCCACCCCGCCACGTCGAACGTAGCTGGCCCAGAGGTTGTGGACGGATCTCCCCAGCCACCCCGGGGAACAGTGATGCAGAATCCTAGAACATGTATATATATATATTTTTCTTCCCTTTATGGTTTTTCTATGGTTAGGCATCGATTCCCATCTTCCGTGTCTGTCTTTTTCTTCCTCCGCGTACGGTACGGTTGTGTCGGGGGGGGAGGGTTATATAGGATAGGAGTGGGGTTACTCCCCTAGTCCGCCTGAGGAGTTGTGAACGCTAGGTAGGAATCCCTTACAAGTGTTTTGAGGAGAGAACTCTACCTAGTTTGTTGGTCTGCTCAAAACCCCGGAGGAGGAACTTCGCGGGAGTAGCCACTACCGCGACTGTAGCAGACAAGGTGTCACCAACCCCCGAAGACGACATCAGAAGCGGTGTTTTAAATTATTGAAGAATTACGATCCAATATCACCCCGGGAAAGCAAACGTGGTAGCGGACGTTTTGAGCAGGATGGGGCGATTATAGGGAGGATCGGTAGGTGCGAGGACTGAGCAGAGCAACTTGATCGCGGAATTCTCACGACTAGGGTTGGAAGTAGTGCCAGCAGGCACGGTTGCGCAACTTCTAACTCTGGTGGTCAAGCCAACACTGCTAGAAAAGATTCGAGAGGGACAGCAGGCGGACTCGCACTTACAGCTCGTAAGAGACAAGATCTCGCCGAATCAGGAAGGGGACTTTTCCGCGGAAGGCGACGGCACTCTACGGTTCCGCGGGCGGATTTGCGTGCCGGATACCCCAGAATTGAAGAGGGAAATCCTATCGGAGGCACACAACGCCCCTTATGCAGCGCATCCCGGAGGTACAAAGATGTACAGGGACCTTAAGCAGACCTTCTGGTGGCCCAAGATGAAGAGGGATGTAACTCAATTTGTAGCTCATTGCCTGGTGTGTCAACAAATAAAGGCGGAACATCAACGACCGGCGGGAAAGTTACAACCCTTACCGGTACCGGAGTGGAAGTGGGACCATATCACCATGGACTTTGTCACCGGGTTTCCACGTTCACCACAAGGACACGACACAATATGGGATGTGGTGGATCGGCTAACTAAGTCAGCGCACTTCCTGCCGATTCACACAACCTGGACCAGAGAGCGGTTGGCTCAAGTCTACCTCAGCGAGATCGTGAGACTGCATGGGGTACCGGCATCGATCACATCAGACAGAGACACGCGTTTTGTCTCAAAGTTTTGGCAGAGTCTGCAACAAGCCTTGGGGACCAAATTGCACTTCAGCACAGCCTTCCACCCTCAGACAGACGGACAGTCGGAGCGAGTGATACAGACGCTAGAGGACCTGCTTCGGGCCTGTGTACTCGATTGGGGAGTCGGTTGGGAGCGTTACCTACCACTTGTAGAATTCGCTTACAACAATAGCCACCAGGCCAGCATACTGATGGCACCCTACGAAGCTTTATACGGGAGACGCTGTCGATCCCCGATCTGTTGGGACGACTTGGGAGAACGGAAGTTCTTGGGACCCGACTTGGTGGAAGAAACCGAAGAGAAGGTGCGCCTCATCAGACAGCGCTTACTAACCGCCCAGAGTTGACAAAAGAGCTACGCGGATCGAAGACGCCGCGATTTAGAGTTCCAGGTGGGAGAACACGTGTTTTTACGGGTCTCGCCGTCCAGGGGAATCAAGCGATTCGGGTTAAAAGGCAAACTAAGCCCGCGGTTCGTGGGGCCATTCGAGATCCTGGAACGGATTGGCCCAGTGGCTTACCGCCTTGCCCTACCACCGAACCTCAACCGGATTCATGATCTGTTCCACGTTTCGATGCTCAAGAAATACCTCCCCGACCCGTCGCACGTCCTGGACGTCTCAACACTCGAACTAAAGGAGGACCTAAGCTTCGAGGAAACCCCTGTGCGAATACTAGCAAGAGAAAGTAAGACACTTCGAAACCGAGACATCCCCTATGTGAAGGTGCACTGGAGCAACCACGAGGAGCGGGAAGCGACGTGGGAACTAGAATCGAAGATGAGAGAGGGCTACCCTTATCTCTTTACCGCGAACCAGGATTGAGTTTCGAGGACGAAACTCGTTTTAAGAGGTGAGTGGTGTAGTAGCCGCTGGTTTAAAATATTTTAAGGGTCTACTTTTGGGTTCGTTAATTCCGCATTCGTGTCGGGGGGCTGGAGGGTGATCGAATAATTCCTTGTTTCCGGACAGACCGTCGGGGCCCGCGCTTATTTTTAGTTAATAGAGCTCGCGAAACGGAGAACGGCGGCGAAATCGGTTTTGAATTCCGACGCCGGAATCTCCCGGAATAAATTCCGGAAGGTAGCTAACGGTTCAGATGGTTAACGCGGTTTTTCAGACAGACCGGACCCTGGTTCGCACCCGACTTGTACCCGTTTTAACTTGAACTGGGTTGATTTCCCATTCCCCAACTTAACCGTTCCCGCTTGTTTTCCCCGTCGTGCACTCCCCATAACTACCCACTCCCTATAACTACCGCCACCCCCCCCATAACTACCCACTCCCCATAACTACCGCCACACCCCTTAACTACCCGCAACTCCCTTAACTACCCACTCCCCATAACTACCCGCCACCCCCCTTAACTACCCGCATCTTCCCTCAATTCCCCACTCCCCACAAGTCCCCTGCGTACGAAACCCCAATTCCCCACTCCCCACAAGTCCCCTGCGTACGAAACCCCAATTCCCCAACCTTTCAGTTTCCCAACCGAACCCTTCTGCTTCCTCACCGATTGCGCGGAGGATCCAAGCGGCGAGACCAAGGAAGGAGAGGGAGACGTCCTCACATTCCTTGTAGCCGAACTCGCAGGATCGGATCACCTTTCCCTCCGACAACCGACGTGAGCACGCTAGGGTTTTGCTTTCTTGCTCCATTCTTGGTTGGAGCGGACGAGGGGGGGGGGGGGGGGGGGGGGGGGGAAAGAATGAAGGTGCATGGGCACCGCCGGAATCCGGCGCGCACGGAGCCCCGCATGCGGGTGCGGGTGGCACCGCATGCGGGCTGCCGCATGCGGGCGCCGCCACTTGCGGGCGGCACCGCATGCGGGCTGCCGCGTGCGGGCGGCACCGCATGCGGGCTGCCGCATGCGGCGCCGCCACTTGCGGGCGGCACCGCATGCGGGCTGCCGCATGCGGGCGCCGCCGCTTGCGGGCGCCGCCGCTTACGGGCTACCGCATGCGGGCGCTGCCGCTTGTGGGCGCCTCCGCATGCGGGCACCGCCGCTTGCGGGCTGCCGCATGCGGGCGCCGCCGCTTGCGGGCGCCTCCGCATGCGGGCGCCGCCGCTTGCGGGCTGCCGCTTGCGGGCGCCTCCGCTTGCGGGCGCCGCCGCTTGCGGGCTGCCGCTTGCGGGCGCCTCCGCATGCGGGCGCCGCCGCTTGCGGGCTACCGCTTGCGGGCTGCCGCTGCGGGCGCCCCCGCATGCGGGCGCCGCCGCTTGCGGGCTACCGCATGTGGGCGCCGCCGCTTGCGGGCGCCCCCGCATGCGGGCGCCGCCGCTTGCGGGCTGCCGCATGCGGGCGCCGCCGCTTGCGGGCGCTTCCGCATGCGGGCGCTAACCGCTTGCGGGCTGCCGCATGCGGGCGCCGCCGCTTGCGGGCGCCTCCGCATGCGGGCGCCGCCGCTTGCGGGCTGCCGCATGCGGGCACCGCCGCTTGCGGGCGCCTCCGCATGCAGGCGCCGCCGCTTGCGGGCGTCGCCGCATGCGGGTGCGGGCGGCACCGCATGCGGACAACGCCGAACACGGGCGTCACCGCACGCGGACGGCCGCATGCTGTTAGTACGCCGCCCAGCCCGTGCGGGGCCAGGCGCGTACGTGTGCGAATTGTGCGCAAGGTGAGAGGGCGCGGGCGCTCTAGTCGTTAATCTGACAAAGTCTTAAGTTGCTGACTCCTATATGACAGATTCGTGTAGGTCCGGGCGGGCACCCGAGACGCGAGAGAACCTTACATCAGTCAGGAGCACGACAACAAGGTGGGTTTACGGTCGCGGCTAAGTATTGTGTTGGTAATCCGAAAGGGACTTTTTATTGGTAATCGGTACTAACACTGACGGTTTCTATGATGTACTACCTTACCCCGTGTACTTGGTTACTTGGTTACTTGGTTACTTGGTTACTTGGTTACTTATGCTCGAGTTGCGACACGCGCACCCGCGGTTTGGCCACCGCAAAGGGTGCTCTTTTCCGGAAAGGCGGTCTTCGACCCGTGTTACCCCACGAGGTGACGTAGTGGGGGGCCCCTTATTAGTTGTGGGGTTTGAGGCAGCGAGGTGCGAGCGGTGCGACCTGTCGGGATTGGATCCCGATGTGGTCAGGTGTGCGACCGCCGGGATTGGATCCCGATGCGGTCAGGTGTTACAGGTGATACCGGGGTTGCAGGTGTTACAGGTGGTACAGGTGGTTGCGAGCTACCGTTACGAGTAGAGCGGTTGTTCCGGCCAGTCTTACTTTTGTGACTTGGTATTACTTTACTGTTTTAGAGTACTATTCTTATGATAGTGTCGCTGACTACCCACTCTGTGACAGGTACCTCCAGGGGGTAGAGGTAGGCGACGGTGAGGCCGAGGTGGTAGCAGTCGGGCTGAGGGAGCCCTAGTATGCTGTATCATTTACTTTCTCTGCATTTCATTCAGAACTGTAGGTTACTGTGTGGTTCTCGATACCCTTGTGGGGTCGTGTGGATGTTGAGTACTTTCTTTCTGGTTATGCACTACTGTTTCCTTTATTGTTCCCGGTTGGCCGATTTCTAAACAAATCAACTAGAAAACAAAAGAAAAGAAAAAGGACTGCGAAAACTGTTTTCAAAAGTCTAGGGTCGGGTGGGCCCGTTTTCTAAACCTTGTGGATTGATGCCGTTTTCCAATCTGTTTTCAAAACCTAAGGCCGTGTGGGCCTGTTTTCAAACGGTGAGTTTATACTTTTAACTTGACTGGCCACGGGTATTGTTTAGTCTTCATGCACCGTACTACTTCGAACTGTTGTGATTAAATGGGAAAATGATTGCTTATGTTCGACTATTGTATCAGCCGCGACGCCGTGCATATACAGAGGAGACTCTGCCCGATTTTCGAGTAAATCTGTATATGTGGCGGGTCTGGGCACGCGCCGGGGAAGGAGATATTTAAACAAAAAAATTTTACGCACTATACGCGTACTTTGAGGTATCGTTTCCGCTAAAATAAAAACCCCCGGGGCGTGACAAGAGCACACAGGTTTACAGCGACAGTGTGAGAGGTGCCTACGGCGACAGCGGGACTTAAGGATATCCCTATTGCTCGTGAGATCCCGGTGTGAGACCACCTGAGTCCGGATGATTAGGCCGCCAGAAAAGGTGAGATTAAGGATTGTGGTTGACGTGGTTCTGGAGACCGCGCCAACTTAATAGCACCTCGTTGGATATCGCCTATAAGAGCTGCGAGGGATTGGATGGCATAAGGGTACGGGGAGCCGATGGATCGAGGGTCTGTTTGACCTAATGCCGCGTCGTTGATACACGACGGTGAGAGCCCTTTGGGATTGGAGCTATACTCCGGCCTAGGCCCAGGTATTGTTTAGGACCTTGGATGGAGCTATATCCGGCAGTTATTGTAGGATGCCTACACCAATTTGGAATTTCAGCTGAGGGCTTATGTTAGATGGTGTTCAGGTTACGGTAAGGGGCATTGTATTAGGAAGTGAAGCCAGATGGAATGACTAATGCCTTGTTGCCTTTAAGATTGAGGAACTCTGTATTCCAGTGGGACTTGATCGGATTGATAGCGGCATTCTCTAGGGATATTTTGGCTTTACCTTCTCCCCGAAGGGATTAGAGCTTGCGAAGCATTATAGATGATGTGATAAGGTCTGTGGGAAGAAGCTTTATGCCAATTTTTTTGGTACAAGTTTAGCTTCGAGAGCATATCTCCTGGATTACATATTCTAGCCATAGGGGGCTATGGAAATCCGCCAAAATTGATGTTATTTAAGACTGGCCGAGATCGACGGTTATTGTTGGGAACACGTTATTGTTAGGACGTTTGGACCGGAAGTGCTGAGCAAGCTTGACGAGCGGATGATGAGATTGGTACCAGCGCCGATTTTACCTGTCAGTGTGGGATATGGATTGGTGAGTTATGTTGATACCTCCCTAGTGGCTGTAGAGCTACCATTGGATTTTGATGAGCATCCTGTATCACCCCGACGGCCACCGTGGTGGCGGATACCTGGAGTAGAAG
>JAQNDB010001127.1:0-56059 GCA_029204045.2 Tillandsia leiboldiana
TGTAGGACCCCCGAACCCCATGCAGCATTTTTCCGATGGATCCACTGTTAGAACACCTGTTGTTGGTGTATCTGGCCCATGGTGCATCAATGGGATGCCACAGATGGACCCTGTAAGGTTTTTAGCTGTGTTGGCTTCGGCTGGGTTTGCCGAAATTTTGAAAAAGAATTAGGCCAAACAGACGGCGGAAATGGATTCAGCACGGAAAAACGCTTGAAAATGGCTTTTTGTTTGCCAAATTCTGAGTCCGGATGCCCAAAAACGGACTCCCGGAAAATTTACTGGATTTCTGGTGCATGGGGGAGCCGTGGACCGGCGGGGTGCCACGTGGCAGGCCCGGATTGGCCGGCGCACGCGGCCGGGTCCACGGAGCGCAAGGGTTGGACCGGGGTGCACCGCGGGCGCGTGGACCGGGGGCGTGCCACGTGGCAGCGCCTGATTGGGCGGCTCAGGTGCGCTCGCCGCGGGAGTGTGCGCGGGGAGGCGTGGACCGGGGCGCGCCACGTGGCGGCACCCGGTTGGCGGGCGCATGCGCGCGCGGTCCGCAGCGCGCGGGGCAGGTGCCGCGGGCAGGTGGCCGTACGCGGGGCAGGCGCGGGCGACGTGGGCGTGCCACGTGGCGCCCGCTGATTCGCGGGCGCCACCTACCGCGTTGACGCGGGCAGGGACACGTGGCGCTCCCCGTGGCGGCTTGCACGGCTGCGGCGTGTTCGGGGGACACGTGGCGGGCGCCGGCGCGGTCGGACCAAGCAAGCGTCCGGCTGGATCCCGTGTGCGGGCTGGGCCGGCCGGGCCGCACTGTGCGCGCCCGAAACCGGCCGGGCGGGCTGCACTGTAGCCGCCCGAATCGGGCTGGGCCGCACTGTAGCCGCCCGAATCTGGGCTGGGCTGCACTGTAGCCGCCCGAATCTTGGGACAATTTCGGTATTATCCAATTGTTCCTTTGGGCCTATAAATAGGCAGCCCGAGCCCTCTTTGCTGCCCTTTTTCTCTCTGTCTGTGCAAGATCTCCCCGAGCTTCCTCTTGATGATTTTTTCCTCTCTTAATCCTTGATCTTCCTGCGGAGTTTAAGAATTTTTGGAGGCTCGAATCCGAGGTTTCAGATGTTTCTTGGCGCGGCGCGACGCTCTTTCTTCGGTGTTTCTTCCGCGCTCTTCGGTGTACGAGCTCCCCCGACCTACTCCGACCATCGTTTCGAGCGATTTCTTCGCTGCTGGATCGTATACAGGTGAGGCTACGATTTTGGGTTTCTCGGACATTTTCAGATTTCACGTTTTTCGAGGTGTTTTCCTCATGCTCATTGGGACCCTTTTTGCTGTGAGATTTTGGTGAGGGCAGCACCTTCTTTTGAGGAGATCTTCGCGCACGAGTCTCGGATCAAGACGTGCTTATAGACTTTTTTCATCTACTCGACGCGAGGATCATCGTGGATTTTTCTTAGAATTTTTGGAGACCTTCCCGAAGGTATACACTGTTCCTTTTATCTGTACAAGAGTTTACAGTTGAATGGTTTTGGGATTGTGCGCACCGATACTGTGGAATTTGTAACTTGGCCTACGGTGCTCAGAATTGGACGTGCAGGTACCCGTTTCGAAGCTATCGACGCGAGGATCGCTGTGGTATTTTTATCAGAATTTTTGGAGTTCGTTTTACAGGTGAAAATTTTGCAGTAAGTGGACTGTTCCCAGCAGATTTGTAAAACTGGATTTTATTGGATTTAAAGTGTAACTGTAGCCTTATGTTGTACCTAGGGGGGATTGTGGACTGTGCTGGACCTGTTGGACCTAGAGTGGTTATTTTCCTGGTTTTCTCAGCTGTACGACTCCGGACAGTTAGCGTCTTCAGGTGGGTGGCTTGCCTTTCAGATCTATGGACTGTACTTAATTCTATTGATATAGAATCATGCATGATAGTGATTGGACTTGGGTAGCATGCTAGAGTGTAGGAATTGTTAATCCTTGTTTTATCTGTCGATCTTGTGATCTCTTGCTTCCTACTATCATGTTAAATATTTTTTATATTGGAACCTGACCTAGCACCCCCGTCATATGTTGCATGTGTAACCAGACCAGTAGAAAACCCTCACTTGGGCTAGGGTTATTTATGTTTAGACATCCACACTTTATGTCGCATTCCTGGACTTAGTGTTATCCTCGCCCGGGTAGTGGGCCGAGCGGTCGGAACTTCTTTTAGTGTGGGATGCATTTGCACTCGTGCTTGGGAGCAGAGTGGAGTCTAGTAGATGCAGTGGTTCGCTTGTCTGTACCGGGAACCGTTTGGGGTAAACGGTGGACCCCGGGAGATCTGGTTTTCCCCTGTTGGGTTGTCGCCACTGTGTTAGTGGCGGTAGTTTTCTAGTGATAGCCGGACCTAGAACCCAGAAACCTTTTCGACATACACATGATTTTAGTCTGCCAATGTTTTCTTCCAAACATCGAAGGGCCGCTGGAGTCTGTTCTTGTTTGATTGGACAAAGGCATCAGCCCTTCGGGGTTTGGGTAAAACACTTGTTTTCTAACTGTTTTTCTAAAAAAAACTAAAATCATTAAATATGGATTTCTTCCAGATCAAATTAGTTTTCAATAACAAATGTCACCTTTTTCCTGTAAATCTCCCCACTCGAAAGGATTCGAGTGGTCTGGGTTCTAGGGGTCGTTCCTCTGTCGGGACGAAAGCCACGGGGGCCGAGCCTGGAACCTGTTCTTGTTTGATAGGGTTGTAGGTGTAGGTCTCCCGGGACTTTCGGGCCCTGTTGGTGTCTTCTGCGAGTTGTATTGTGATTATTGCCTTCCCGAACTATAAGGGATCGTGAACTTCGATAGTCGGAGCCTAGAGTCTGTTCTTGTTTGATAGGGTTCTTAGCACCGGTCTACCGGGTTTCCGAACCCTTATGGTGTCGGTCTTTCTGGAGAGTTTAGTGTTCTCTTGTGGGAGCCGTCTGGTGGACGGTGGCCCCAGCTGTGTGACTTCCAGCTTGTGGTTGAGAGTTGGTGTTGTTGGTCGATCTTGTTGATCGTGGTTTGGACTATAGCCTGCATGAGCCATATTTGAGCTCGACAGAGATACGCGGATACTTTCCTCGGTGGGGTCGCTCCCCTCGAGAGCCACTCCGGAGTTGGGCCTGTTACTTGCTATCGCGACTTGTCGACGCCGTCCCTCTGACTGGCCCGGTTGGCGGCAGTCACGGACACCCTACGGTAGACCCGTCCTGTTGAGGATATGCGGCAGTAGGTGGGCGCAGGTTTGACTGGACCCTTTGAGGCAGTCAGTTTAGTTTTGGTGAGTTTACTGTGTGTGTTAGTAGATGCATCATGTTTCATCTGTTCCTTTTCTTGAGCATCTAGATAGAGGCATAGTAGCTGTTGAGTTACTTTTCCAGCCCTTTCATTTCAGTTTTATATTGTTACTTTATGCCTCTAGTAGACTTAGTGGGCAGTCCGTCGGGCTTGTTGGCGGCACCCACTGAGAACTACTTGGGACGTAGTTCTCACACCCGTCGTGGTGTATTTTCCCACAGGGACTTCTACTCCGGTTCCTGCTGCTCCTGTTGCTGCTTCTTCTGATCGAGGTAAGGGAGTCGCGAGATAGTTCCCCACCAGTCGTCGTCCAGAGAGTAGATGTACCCTTATTACTTTTGAGAGTTCCTGTTGAGAGAACTTTGTAGTGAGGTATAGAGTTGTATTTATTTTCTACTGCTCGAGTGACTTTTGTACTTTTGGTGAGGACTTGTGTTGTATATAGTTTTTATTTCTAGCAGTTTTTCTTTCAGCTCTGATATCTGCATAGTATAGATGCTCTTTTGCAGGTTAGTCGCTTCGTCTATACGGGCTTCCCGTATGGGCGGCGGATCTGTTGGCGAGCCCGGGTCGCAGTTTCGACGCCGGGGCGTGACAGATTAGGTGGTATCAGAGCCTAGGTTGTAGGTCATTGTGGACTTAGAAACCCTAGGCTTGTGGTTGGACATTAGGATGACTACGTGAGAGTCGTGACTGTTAGCGAGAGTCCTGATTGAGTTTTTACCTCTCCCAAGGGATGGGATGAGTGACTGGCATGTTTATTCTCCTAAGCGATTATGTTGGCTGCAGACAACATAATGCTAGGGAATGGGTGACATGTCCTAGACTTTCGCTGGATTGGGTCGTGTGTTGTTTGGTACTGTCCTGATGTTTCCATGTGTGTTGCAGGTGGGCACGATGCCTCCCCGACGCAGGGTACAGACGCGTTCTCAGCCTTTTCCCTCCGATGAGTCTGGGCAGGAGGAGCCAGCACAGGGTCAGCAGAGTGAGGTGCAGGAGCTTCGGGCTCAGTTGGCCCAGTTGTCTGAGGCGGTGCAGCGCCAGGAGGAGGCTTCTCAGCGCCAGGAGGAGGCTTCTCGGCGCCAGGAGGAGGCCTTTGGTCGGATGATGCTTCTTTTAGAGCAGAGGACGCAGCCTGTGGTAGCACCCCCTGTGTGTTCGCCTGTGCCTTCTTCGCCAGCTGTGGCGCCCCCTTTGGTTCCGTCAGCGCCGGCTATTCCTGTCGAGCCGGTTTCTAGCATACCACCGCCTGGGTCGATGGGACCTTTGACGTTGGCGGAGCAGAGTGCGGTGGTGGATCTGTTGATGAGGTTCCGCCGGTTTGATCCACCCCGTTTTTCTGGTATGAGTGCTGAGCCGTGGGAGGCAGAGTCTTGGATCACGGCCATGGAGCGTCATTTTGAGAGTTTGTTCGTTGAGGATCGATTTCGAGTCTTTTTGGCTACACACTACTTGGAGGGCAACGCCGAGGCTTGGTGGCGGCGTGTGCGGCCTGCTGGTCCGCCTGGGACGCGGATTCTTCCCTGGGCGGAGTTCCGCAGACTTCTGTTAGGGGCCTTCTTTCCTGAGAGTGTTCGTCAGAGATTGGAGGAGCAGCTGAGAAATCTCCGCCAGGGAGATCGGCCCGTGAATGCATACATAGCCGAATTCAATCAGCTGTTGGCTAGTATGCCTCACGTGGCCAGGGACGAGTCTCACCGGATCTACATGTTCGAGCGGGGGCTGCGCCGGGATATTTATCAGCTTGTTCGCTCCGCAGATTACAGACTTTGGAGGCATCGATGGAGCAGGCGTTATATGTTGAGTCTGGAGAGGCAGTGATGTCAGAGGTGGCTCTAGCCCCCGTAGTGATTCCTGGGGCGAAGCGCCCAGCACCGGGTGATGAGGGTCAGACGAGCGGGCAGGGACCTCCGAGACCTCCACGATCTCATCCTGAGGGTCGTGGGTTTCGTAGGCGCCGGAGATCTGGTGAGCCCCAGCAGCAGCAGCATCAGCGGTATCGGCAGCAGCGGCAGGAGCGGTGTGTCATCTGTGGCGGGCCTCATCCACCGTCGCAGTGTGATCAGAGACAGGGGCGGTGTTTCCTCTGTGGAGAGTTGGGACATTTCCGCGCAGCTTGCCCCCAGACCATTTTGTCAGTGCGGCCGATTGCGACAGCACCCCCCTTGCCCATCCATGCAGCGGGAACCCCTCCGGCACACCAGCGGACAGAGTGGGCCACGACGTCGGGACAGACGGGACGACGACCTGCAGCACCCAGCGGACGGGTTTATGCAGCCCTGTTGGAGGACACCCCGGCAGCGGATCTTGCCGTGGCAGGTATGATTTTATTTCAGTTAGCCGAGTTGAGCATTTTGTTACCACTGCATTCTTCTGCTTTATTAGTTGAGTATCTGCATCGGCGTCCTTGCATGGGTTTGGGTTAGAAATTTCTGCTACATATTTTAGCGATTGGATTCTTCCCTGTATCCTACGAGTAGAGGAGGGTCGCAGTGTGTGATCAGTGCAGTTGAGACTTGGGACTTCACTTGCTGATGTGACGATTCAAGGACAGCTCCAGGACTTGGATTGAGCACCCAGGTTGGACTGATTGGTGCGGTGCTGTGCTACGACTGATGATGGAACGAAAGCAGTTATCCTTCTTCGAGTTGGACTGGAAGAGTTCATTTTCTCGGATTGTCGGCGTATCCTCCCAACAGCATGGGCTACAGCGACTGTGGACAAACGCCACCTCGGGGGCAGACGTGATGTTAGGACTAGTGGTTATGTCCTTAGGAGTCTCGGTTAGTGATAGCTTCCTTTTGTGGCCACAGTAGGAACGACACCAACACTTCTCCCCCTTTTCTCACCTTGTACTGAAATTTACGAGCAGGACGAAAACTTCGAAAGATTGCTCCAGAAATGGAGACAGTGCCCGAACCTGTTCTTGTTTGATTGGGGCGAAGGCACTGATTTTTCGAAATTTTCGGACTTTTCGCTAATTTCAGCTGTTTTCTAAATCGAGGGTTGGAGTTGATGACTTTCCTGCTGGTGGAGCCGTATCTTTCTTGTTAGTTTAGTGTTGCGTTCTTGGTTGTTTTGATTGTTTTGGTTTTATTGTTGTGGCGTGTTTTTGTTTCGGGGACGAAACTTCCTTTTAGTGGGGGAGGATGTAGGACCCCCGAACCCCATGCAGCATTTTTCCGATGGATCCACTGTTAGAACACCTGTTGTTGGTGTATCTGGCCCATGGTGCATCAATGGGATGCCACAGATGGACCCTGTAAGGTTTTATTAGCTGTGTTGGCTTTCGGCTGGGTTTGCCGAAATATTGAGAAAGAATTAGGCCAAACAGACGGCGGAAATGGATTCAGCACGGAAAAACGCTTGAAAATGGCTTTTTGTTTGCCAAATTCTGAGTCCGGATGCCCAAAAACGGACTCCCGGAAAATTTACTGGATTTCTGGTGCATGGGGGAGCCGTGGACCGGCGGGGGTGCCACGTGGCAGGCCCGGATTGGCCGGCGCACGCGGCCGGGTCCACGGAGCGCAAGGGTTAGGACCGGGGTGCACCGCGGGGCGCGTGGACCGGGGGCGTGCCACGTGGCAGCGCCTGATTGGGCGGCTCAGGTGCGCTCGGTCCGCGGGAGCGTGCGGGGAGGCGTGGACCGGGGTGCGCCACGTGGCGGCACCCGGTTGGCGGGCGCATGCACGCGCGGTCCACGCAGCGCGCGGGGCAGGTGCCGCGGGCAGGTGGCCGTACGCGGGGCAGGCGCGGGCGACGTGGGCGTGCCACGTGGCGCCCGCTGATTCGCGGGCGCCACCTACCGCGTTGACGCGGGCAGGGACACGTGGCGCTCCCCGTGGCGGCTTGCACGGCTGCGGCGTGTTCGGGGGACACGTGGCGGGCGCCGGCGCGGGTCGGACCAAGCAAGCGTCCGGCTGGATCCCGTGTGCGGGCTGGGCCGGGCCGGGCCGCACTGTGCGCGCCCGAAACCGGCCGGGCCGGGCTGCACTGTAGCCGCCAGAATTCGGGCTGGGCCGCACTGTAGCCGCCCGAATCTGGGCTGGGCTGCACTGTAGCCGCCCGAATCTTGGGACAATTTCGGTATTATCCGAATTGTTCCTTTGGGCCTATAAATAGGCAGCCCGAGCCCTCTTTGCTGCCCTTTTTCTCTCTGTCTGTGCATGATCTCCCCGAGCTTCCTCTTGATGATTTTTTCCTCTCTTAATCCTTGATCTTCCTGCGGAGTTTAAGAATTTTTGGAGGCTCGAATCCCGAGGTTTCAGATTTTTCTTGGCGCGGCGCGACGCTCTTTCTTCGGTGTTTCTTCCGTCGCTCTTCGGTGTACGAGCTCCCCCGACCTACTCCGACCATCGTTTCGAGCGATTTCTTCACTGCTGGATTCGTAACAGGTGAGGCTACGATTTTGGGTTTCTCGGACATTTTCAGATTTCATGTTTTTCGAGGTGTTTTATCATGCTCATTGGGACCCTTTTTGCTGTGAGATTTTGGTGAGGGCAGCACCTTCTTTTGAGGAGATCTTCGCGCACGAGTCTCGGATCAAGACGTGCTTATAGACTTTTTTCTTCTACTCGACGCGAGGATCATCGTGGATTTTTCTTAGAATTTTTGGAGACCTTCCCGAAGGTATACACTGTTCCTTTTATCTGTACAAGAGTTTACAGTTGAATGGTTTTGGGATTGTGCGCACCGATACTGTGGAATTTGTAACTTGGCCTACGGTGCTCGGAATTGGACGTGCAGGTACCCGTTTCGAAGCTATCGACGCGAGGATCGCTGTGGTATTTTTATCAGAATTTTTGGAGTTCGTTTTACAGGTGAAAATTTCGCAGTAAGTGGACTGTTCCCAGCAGATTTGTAAAACCTGGATTTTATTGGATTTAAAGTGTAACTGTAGCCTTATGTTGTACCTAGGGGGATTGTGGACTGTGCTGGACCTGTTGGACCTAGAGTGGTTATTTTCCTGGTTTTCTCAGCTGTACGACTCCGGACAGTTAGCGTCTTCAGGTGGGTGGCTTGCTTTCAAGATCTATGGACTGTACTCTAATTCTATTGATATAGAATCATGCATGATAGTGATTGGACTTGGGTAGCATGCTAGAGTGTAGGAATTGTTAATCCTTGTTTTATCTGTCGATCTTGTGATCTCTTGCTTCCTACTATCATGTTAAATATTTGTTACATTGGAACCTGACCTAGCACCCCCGTCATATGTTGCATGTGTAACCAGACCAGTAGAAAACCCTCACTTGGGCTAGGGTTATTTATGTTTAGACATCCACACTTTATGTCACATTCCTGGACTTAGTGTTATCCTCGCCCGGGTAGTGGGCCGAGCAGTCGGAACTTCTTTTAGTGTGGGATGCATTTGCACTCGTGCTTGGGAGCAGAGTGGAGTCTAGTAGATGCAGTGGTTCGCTTGTCTGTACCGGGAACCGTTTGGGGTAAACGGTGGACCCCGGGAGATCTGGTTTTCCCCTGTTGGGTTGTCGCCACTGTGTTAGTGGCGGTAGTTTTCTAGTGATAGCCGGACCTAGAACCCAGAAACCTTTTCGACATACACATGATTTTAGTCTGCCAATGTTTTCTTCCAAACATCGAAGGGCCGCTGGAGTCTGTTCTTGTTTGATTGGACAAAGGCATCAGCCCTTCGGGGTTTGGGTAAAACACTTGTTTTCTAACTGTTTTTCTAAAAAGAACTAAAATCATTAAATATGGATTTCTTCCAGATCAAATTAGTTTTCAATAACAAATGTCACCTTTTTCCTGTAAATCTCCCCACTCGAAAGGATTCGAGTGGTCTGGGTTCTAGGGGTCGTTCCTCTGTCGGGACGAAAGCCATGGGGGCCGAGCCTGGAACCTGTTCTTGTTTGATAGGGTTGTAGGTGTAGGTCTCCCGGGACTTTCGGGCCCTGTTGGTGTCTTCTGCGAGTTGTATTGTGATTATTGCCTTCCCGAACTATAAGGGATCGTGAACTTCGATAGTCGGAGCCTAGAGTCTGTTCTTGTTTGATAGGGTTCTTAGCACCGGTCTACCGGGTTTCCGAACCCTTATGGTGTCGGTCTTTCTGGAGAGTTTAGTGTTCTCTTGTGGGAGCCGTCTGGTGGACGGTGGCCCCAGCTGTGTGACTTCCAGCTTGTGGTTGAGAGTTGGTGTTGTTGGTCGATCTTGTTGATCGTGGTTTGGACTATAGCCTGCATGAGCCATATTTGAGCTCGACAGAGATACGCGGATACTTTCCTCGGTGGGGTCGCTCCCCTCGAGAGCCACTCCGGAGTTGGGCCTGTTACTTGCTATCGCGACTTGTCGACGCCGTCCCTCTGACTGGCCCGGTTGGCGGCAGTCACGGACACCCTACGGTAGACCCGTCCTGTTGAGGATATGCGGCAGTAGGTGGGCGCAGGTTTGACTGGACCCTTTGAGGCAGTCAGTTTAGTTTTGGTGAGTTTACTGTGTGTGTTAGTAGATGCATCATGTTTCATCTGTTCCTTTTCTTGAGCATCTAGATAGAGGCATAGTAGCTGTTGAGTTACTTTTCCAGCCCTTTCATTTCAGTTTTATATTGTTACTTTATGCCTCTAGTAGACTTAGTGGGCAGTCCGTCGGGCTTGTTGGCGGCACCCACTGAGAACTACTTGGGACGTAGTTCTCACACCCGTCGTGGTGTATTTTCCCACAGGGACTTCTACTCCGGTTCCTGCTGCTCCTGTTGCTGCTTCTTCTGATCGAGGTAAGGGAGTCGCGAGATAGTTCCCCACCAGTCGTCGTCCAGAGAGTAGATGTACCCTTATTACTTTTGAGAGTTCCTGTTGAGAGAACTTTGTAGTGAGGTATAGAGTTGTATTTATTTTCTACTGCTCGAGTGACTTTTGTACTTTTGGTGAGGACTTGTGTTGTATATAGTTTTTATTTCTAGCAGTTTTTCTTTCAGCTCTGATATCTGCATAGTATGGATGCTCTTTTGCAGGTTAGTCGCTTCGTCTATACGGGCTTCCCGTATGGGCGGCGGATCTGTTGGCGAGCCCGGGTCGCAGTTTCGACGCCGGGGCGTGACATTGGAGCTTGTATTTTAAGTGCTGTGGAAGACTTCGTGTGGGCTAAGCTAAGCGGAGGAGCTGTGACTTCTTGGTTGTGCAGTAAGGTGTTTATGTGAACATGTATTTAGGTGCAAGCGATTTATTTTTATGATGGACTTGATGTGAACAGATGCAACTTGAGAGTGTGGATGGAATTAAGAGGTTGAGCCTATGTGAGCATTATTTGTTTTAATGTGCAATTGGAGCGTGATGTATGCTTGAGCCCTTGTTGTGCTGCGAGTTGGCCGGGGAGTAAGCAGTGAGTGCGTGGGTTTCTGTAGAGGACTCGGAAATTTAGTCAAACTTCCGGGGATTTTTCCGGGTACGCGGCATTGTGCGCGCGCGCGGCGCAATTTGCGGAGTTTTATCGGTTCGAGGTTTCGGCACTTCCCCGACTTCAGCGTATGCCTGCGGAAAGCGTTCCAGGTGGGCTGGAATTTCTCCAAAATTTATGAAATGCCCTCTAATGCTTCTGTAAGCATATTAATCATGTTTAGCCTATTTATCTTATATTGATCATGATTTGCTGATTTATTATATATTGATAAATCTGATAGTTGCCTAGAAAATTGTGGAATGACATTCTTGAGCCCCAGACATTTTTAGTATGATCTAGAGGTTATTTGACACTAGACTGCATGTTCTTTTGAGTTTCAGGCTGCATCTGGACCTTCATATGTTTTTAGTGCCCGTTTTAAGTAAAACTCCATTTTTAAAAGGGTTTTTAACTATTGAGAAATTATGAATGGTCCAGATTGTTCGAATTGATTGTGTACTCGTGCCAGAGGGCCGAGGGTATTTTTTTTAGAGCATCGTCTGTCGAGTCCTAGTGTCATAAGAGTTCTTCTTCCTTGTTGGGATCATGGGTTGTGATTATGATTTAGTGGTGGAGGTAGTTCTCCCACTTAGTTTTGAGGATATTTGGGGTTCTGGCAGATCGAGTCGCGGAGGTTTCCGACTCAGCCATGGTCGTGCATTATCAGATTGAGTCGTTGAGGGTTCTCCGACATAGCTGTGAGAGTGTTTGGGCTATTCATGTTGAGTCGAGTTTCTTTTTACGACTGAGTTGTGCTTTGAGCTTTGAGATACCGATCTGTTTGATCGAGGATTATAGCCTGCTGAGCCTGGCATTTTATGCCAGTTATGAGATACTTGAGATACTTGAGTTCGCGGGGTCGCTCCCCGCGAGCTACGCTCCGGATGCGATGATGATACCGAGCCTGACGAGGCTGCGATGTGATTACTGAGATGGTCCTAGAGGGACACCCTACGTAAGTCCGTTCCTCCGGGATGTGCGGCAGTAGATGAGCGCAGGTTTGACTTTGACTGGTCCAAAGAGGGACAGTCATTGAGATTTGGATGATCTGTGGGAGTGAGTTTCATTGCATGTTCATAGATGAGTTTTCCTTTGAGCATAGTACTTGAGGCATATTATTAGCAGTGAGAGTGTATGCATAGCAGGATCAGCGTTGAGTTCCTTCAGCATGATGTTGTCACCTTTTAGCTTTAGTCCCTTTCCTGCTTTCCTTTTATCTATCTATCTATCTGCATACCTATCTGTTTTGCCTCCAGTTGACTTAGTGGGCATACCGTGGATATTGGGACGGTACCCACTGAGATCTGCCTTCTGCAGTAGATCTCACACCCGCTGCGGTGACAGGTTTGAGGCAGCTGTTCCAGCTTGGTTCGTGCGGAGACAGCAGATCGAGGTGAGGACGTGGCCGAGTAGTTCCTTACCAGCTTTTGGGTCAGTGGTAGATGTACCGTGTTAGTTTCATTTTCCACTTTTGTACTGAGAGGGTGAGGAATGTACTTTTTATTTATTTTTCTTTGAGAGACCTGTTTTGAGGACTTTTGTATTATTGGACATTTATATATTTCAGTTTTATAGTGTAGCTTTTGATTTATAGTATTAGCTCTGATACATGTTTTTAGTTCTAGATCTGACTTGCAGGGTAGACGTTTCGTCTGTGCGGCAGTTTCCGCACAGACGGCGGATCTGTTGGCGTGCCCGGGTCGCAGTTCGACCCCGGGGCGTGACAGATTTAGGTGGTATCAGAGCCTAGGATGTAGGTCATTGAGGACTTAGAGACCCTAGGCTTTTGGTTGGACATTAGGATGACTATCGGGAGAGACGTGATTTTAGCGAGAGTCCTGATTGAGTTTGTACCTCCCCCAGAGGATTGGGGTGAGTGACCATACATGTTAATTCTCTAAAGATGATTATGTTGGCTGCAGACAACATAATACTTTAGAAAGGTTAACATGCTTAGACTTTCGCTTGATTGGGTCGAGAGAGTTTTGTCCTAATGTTTATTATGTTGAAGTGGTTTTTCATGCTTCCGAGACGCCGTGCACCGGCGAGGGCGTGGTTGAACTTGGATGAGGAGTTCGTATAGCGGGAAGCTATATGGATAGAGCCGAGAGAGGCCTAAGAGATTCAGGCCCAAGCAGTCCTGAGATTTGAGGCGATGCGGCGCCAGGAAGAGAACATGGAGCGCGTGAAGCGCATGCTTGGATCGAGAGCATCTTCCGTGGTATCGCTAGTGGTACCTCCGGCCGCGACCTCGTCAACTTCGATCCAGATTGCTCAACGCATAGTGCAGAAACAGCTATAGCCTACTGATTAGATGTGTCGGGTTATGTAAATAATGATCTAAATAGGGAAAAAAACACCTAGAGGGGGGTGAATAGGTGTAAACAATAAACACTCAAAAATCTTTGCGCAATAAAACCCAATGCGGAAATGAAAAATAACACGCAAGATTTTTACGTGGAAAACTCCAAAACCAGGAGTAAAAAACCACGGGACCGATAACACGGTGAAATCAACTAAGATTATAACACGTACAAAGGTGATATAACGCACTCACAGACGACTCAACCTTTTTCCATACGCTCCGAGTTGATCTTCTCCGCTCGCTCCGCAACGCTCCTCGAATCCACGATTAGCATCCAACGCCGAATCCACAGCGTCTGACCGAATCCACGGTCTTCACCCAGTAGCACATCTCGAATCCACGAACGTATCTCGCTCCGAATCCACGAGAGAGGTAGCACCTTGAATCCACAAGGCCACGCGAGTCCACGCGCCGATTTTGGGGAAATCGTTGTTTTTGGGTGGTGATGATCCGCCGAATACTTAGATTAGAAATAGATCGGAAATACCATCTAAGTATTCATTAATTTGATTCTACTCAAAATCTGAGTATGAAAACCTAGAATCAAATTAATCAATATAGATGAAGAAACATAAAATTAAATCTATTGATTTCCTTTCTTCTCTATAGGTGGATTTTTCTTTTTATGACCGTATTTGGATTTATTCGGCTTACCCTAGAAAATGAATCATAGGGTTTATTTATAGGTTAGAAACCGTTGAAAGAAGATAAGAATCAAAAACTAACCTTTTCTGGAATTTTACAGGACGACGGTCCGGACTGGAATTATGGCGGTCCGGACCGTCGTAACGAGACAGACTATTTCCAGAAAAACAAACGTTCGGGGTCCGGACTGAAGTGCCTGATCCGGACTGTTCATACATCTCAGCAAAAAACCATGTTCGGGGTCCGGATCAGAAATGACTTGGATCTGGACTGGATTTGCGTATGAACAAACACCGTTCGGGATCCGTACTGCCGTGCCTGATCCGGATCCTGAACATGTCCCATGTCCAGTTTTTGATTTTTATGCAATTAAAAATTCATCCAAATGTTTCTACACTATACGAAGTATTCGGATCATCAAAAATAATTAGTTAAACGTACCTGATTCTTTTGAATTCTTCTTTCTTGAGATTGAGGTATATGATCCAAACTTCTTCATCTTCAATCTTCGAGACTTAAAACTTTCACGAAATACGGCAAAACAAATTCCTTAACAATATCCCCCTTTGGCGGTTTCGTGACAAAACACAATCCACTCAAGAAAATTCAAAAAAAAATATTTTTGTTGCTATCACCATACAACAAAAATTTACAATGGAGATCCAAAATTAAATACATGAGATAAACTCCTAAAACAAACTCTAGACTTAGACATCTGTACTCTCTGCAAAAAGGAATCATTCTTGACAAAAAAAGATCGTTAGATACCTCAAGAATATTTAGCATTCAAAACCTAACAGAGATAGAGTTTATACTCACCATGACATTCACGAATTCAGATATGTAATAAGATCACAATCAAACATCGACATATCTTCTAAGCAATAAAATTCCAAATGTCATAACTTTGTTAGTAATCAAACAACTTGTTAGTAATATTACATGCCCAAATAGTTAGTCGAATAGTTAGTCGAGACATGCATGCAATCACAATACAAAACCAAAAGTTGTGATACTTATCTTTCAAAGTTCAAAGTTGTTCAAAGTTTAACGTTCTTCTCACAAACCATTGTTCATCTCTCTCTCCCCCTTTTTGTCACAAAACAAGCCAAAATCGCAAAAATTGGAGAGTTAAGAGTTCAAAAGTAAAATTAGATGTAAGAACGCAAAAACCGTAAACCTGTACAAAAAAAAACTGAAAATTAATCATCAGAGCCTGAATCATCTGAGGTGCTACATCCCAGTTTTGAAAACATCTTCTTCATCAGCTTTTTAATGGAAGAGACTGTTTTAGTTAAAGTGATCTGGGATGCCATAATGATTTCAAGTTCCTCGGAAATTCGCTTTTGTTCTTTCGTAATCTGTTCTTGTTCAAAAGACAAACGTTGCTGTTCCCTATAAATCGATGTCACAGACTGTCACGCCCCGGGGCTCGAATCGCGCGGAAGAAGAGCCACCGATGCTCCTAATTCAGCCATATATTTTTTTTTTGTAAACCAATGCTCCCCGGTGCGTGTCCAGACCCGCCGCATACACAAATTCACTCTGCAAACGGGCAGAGTCTCCTTTGTATATGCACGGCGTCTCAACTACAAATGTCTCACAAGGTGTAGCACAAACAATCTCTAACCACATCAATTGGGGACTCGTTCACATACAACCAAACAACTCACATGATATTCTAGTATTCACCTAGAACATGGAGGCCGATGTAGAGTACCGGAGCTTCGGGCAGTGTGCCGACTCCACGTGGCAGCCTGGTATTGTGGAAATACCTTTAGCAGTTTCTGTTTGTATTTACAGAGAGGTTCGGGTGGTCCCGGAGCTACGCGGAAGCTTTTTTGTAGAAAAGTGAGTTGGCGTCGGATTGAGAGCTTGCGGGTCGAGCATTGGTTTCATGGATGGGTTTGATGTGAGTTGATCCCTTGGGACATGTGTATTATGATTTTACAGAGGTGTTCGGTTGGTTTCGGGGTGATGCGGAGGTCCCGGGGCGAGGAAGTGAGTTATCGGCGCGATTCGGGAAGGTTCTGGCAGGATTCTGGAGGTTCTGGGTGGCTGGGTTCCGGAACCAAGCAGTTGGTTCCGGAACTGGCCCCTTGGTTCCGGAACCAGCTGCCTGGTATCGGAACCAGAGGTGGTGTTCCGGTACCCAAATGCTGGTACCCGAACACAGACTCTGGAATGCCCGAAAAGAGCTCGGATTGGTGCACAGTACTTGGAGGTATGGGCTTCTTCTGTTCCAACCACTCCCGTCATGTTTTATACCCAGACTCTTGCTCCCTCTTCACCCTTCATTCCTTATCATCTCCTCTTCCCTTTCTTGCTGCCAGAGAAGAAGAAGAAGAGGAAGTAGTAGAAGGAGAAGCATGCTCGTGCATTGTGGGAGTTGACCGAGTCAACGTGCGCTCGCGAGGAGCAATTGAGGTAAATTAATTATTGGAGATTGTGGATTTGGATTCGATAGTTCTCCTCTTGGGTTTTATTGATGGAATTGATTGAGAATTGAGCTTAATTTCCATCCTTTCTCTCCCTCTCTCCCTGTGCTCTCGGGTGCAAGCAGGGAGGTTACTGCGCAAATTCGAGGATTTGCCTGCTTCTTGCGCACGTGTGGAGGGCCCTCTTGAGCTGAGCTGAGGCATGCAGAGACCTTGGGGAGTGTGATAGAGGATTGTTTGGAGCTCCGTGGATTTTTCCGAGACGCGCGACGGCGCGCGCGCGCGTGAGAGGCATAGTGCAGTTTTTCTTCAGTTTTGCGCCCGTTTCTTCACCAACTTCGGCGCGGCCTTCGGAAAGCATTTGAGGTGGGTTGGAATTTCTTCAAGATGTATGGAATGCCCTTTAAAGCTATTGAATGCATGTTGATCATGTTTAACTTGATTATTTGCATAGCTGGTAAATTTGATAGTTGCCTAGAAAATTGTAGGAATGCAATTGCGAGCCCCAGATATTTTTAGCATGATCTAGAAGTGATTTGACACTAGACTGCATGGTTAGTTGGCATCATATTGGCATCTGAACCGTTTTAAAAATCGTCGGACCTGTTTTAATGAAAACTGGGTTTTGAAAAGAGTTTTAAAATATTGAGTTCTTCCCGAGGGGATTGAGTAGGTTCAGGATGCATGTGTTCTCGTGCCAGAGGGCCGAGTGGATTATTAGAGCCTTATGAGATGACTTTCTAGTGTCATGAGAGAGTTTTAGCATTTTTCCAGTTCGGGGGCGGAAGCTATGGGCGGCTATGCTTGCAGCCTGTTCTTGTTTGACAGGGTTGTAGGTGGCAGTCGTCCAGAATTTCCAGGCCTCCCGTGTGAGAGATTGAGGATGTATTCCCTGATTGGGTTACTCTAGATCATGGGTTGTGTTCTGATTTAGTGGTGGAGATGGTTCTCCCACTTAGCCTTGAGAGTTTTGGGGGCTCTGGCAGATCGAGTCGTGGAGGTTTCCCGACTCAGCCACGGGTCGTGCATTATCAGATTGAGTCGTTGAGGGTTCTCCGACATAGCTGGGAGAGTGTTGGGCATTTCCTGTTCGAGTTGTGGAGTCTTTCTCCGACTGAGTATGCTTGTTGAGCATTGAGTTCTGATCTGTTTGATCGTGTATTTTAGCCTTGAGTCGTTGAGGGTTCTCCGACATAGCTGTGCGAGTGTTTGGGCTTTTTCTGTTCGAGTCGTGGAGTCTTTCTCCGACTGAGTTATGCTAGTTGAGCATTGAGATCCGATCTGTTTGATCGTGGATTATAGCCTGCTGAGCCTGGCTTTTTATGCCAGTTATGAGATACTTGAGATACTTGAGATACTTGAGTTCGGTGGGGTCGCTCCCCTCGAGCTACGCCCCGGGTGCGATGATGATACCGAGCCTGATGAGGCTGCGATGTGATTACTGAGATGGTCCTAGAGGGACACCCTACGTAAGTCCGTTCCTCCGGGATGTGCGGCAGTGGATGCCTACGTAAGTCCGTTCCTACGGGATGTGCGGCAGTAGATGAGCGCAGGCTTGATTGACTGGTCCAAAGAGGGACAGTCATTGGGATTGGGTGATATGTGTGAGTGAGTTTCATAGCGTGTTCATAGATGAGTTTTCCTTTGAGCATGATACTTGAGGCATGTTAGCAGTAGCGAGTGTATGCACATCTTTATCATTGTAGAGTTTCTTGAGCATGATGATTGAGACATGATAGCTATAGTTTCTTTCAGCTTTTATCTATCTATCTATCTGCATACCTATCTGTTGTGCCTCCAGTAGACTTAGTGGGCATACCGTGGATATTGAGACGGTACCCACTGGGAACTACCTTTGCAGTAGTTCTCACACCCGCTGCGGTGACAGGTTTCCTGAAGCTGCTGTTCCGGCTTAGCTCGCGCGGAGACAGCTGATCGAGGTGAGGACGTGGCCGTTTAGTTCCTTACCAGCACTAAGAGTCAGAGGTAGATGTACCTTGTGTATTTTATGACTCCACTTTTGTACTGGACATTCTGAGAGATCAGTGAGGATTTCTTGTACTTTTGTAGCTGAGAGACATTGTATTGAGATTTATTTATTTATATCAGATGTTAAGGGGATTTCTGTAGCTATTTAGTTCTTTTCAGCTCTGATGCATGTTTAGCTATAGATCTTTTGCAGGGTAGACGCTTCGTCTGTGCGGCGGTTTCCGTACAGATGGCGGATCTGTTGGCGAGCCCGGGTCGCAGTTTCGACCCCGGGGCGTGACAGCCGATGTTTTGAAAGGATAAATAATCACAAGGTTTTGAAAGCGGCATCCACACGATGCCATCGTTTTAGGAAAGACCGTTCGAAGGCCACATAAATCCACAAGGTTTGTAAAATTCGGTGCCCACACGACACCCACGTTTTAAAAGTAGTTTTCGCAAACGGTTTTCTTTGCTTTTCATTATTTAAAATGGCCAAGTATGAGAGAATGTAATAATCATTCGTTTATTCGAAAAAGGGAAAAGGGCAACATCCACTTCGACCCCACGGGGGTGTCGCAATCCACAAACTAGCTAACATGAGTAATAAAAGGAAAAGGAAAGAAGAGTCACTGTATCTGAAGTCACTAAAAATCAGTACAGCATCCTCGCGGCCTCACCGGTGCCCTAGCACTCGCCCCTGGACGAACCTGTCACGGAGTGGGAAATCAGTGACTAGAAATAGCATGATAAGCATAAAAGAAACAATAATAGGGCAAACCACAAAACCGGAGCAACCATCCCTCTCATGCATCATCCACCATAACCACACCCAGTATCAAAACAACATCGGGCACCTTTCCCGATGTCCACCGCCGAGCACCTGCCTCGGCCGCCGAGCACCTGCCTCGACATCACCGCTCACACCCCCCACCCATCGGGGCCCCCATTCCTAACGCCACCCTCGCGTGGGGTACATGGGTCAACGTACCACTTTTCCGGAAAAGCACACCCTTGCGGTGGCCAAACCGCTGGTGTGCGTGTAGCAAAACTTGAGCCTCAGATTGACATTAAGTACAATAACATAACAGGGTTAGTGCATAAACAGAAGGAGACTAACAATTCCACCTTGCCCCAACATGCTATTTCTAACAGTAAATCCCTATTCTCGCAATCCCCGGGAATGTACCCACATTGTGTGCGTTGTCCTGCGTTCGTCCAGTCCGCGTCTGTGCACCAGTCGCCAACAGCGTCCCGCACTCCTGAAGGAACATGGGCAAGTCAAGACTTAGAGGTCCGAAACTTACATCGACTCCCAACAGCGTGCGGCGCACACTCCGCCTGGGCGCAGTCCCGCGCGGCACCAGCCCGCGCGGCGCCCGTCCTACGGGCGGCCCCGCGCGGCCGAGCGCCGCGCGGGCGCGCTGCCCGCGGTGCGGGGCGGCCCCGCGCGGCACCTGCCCGCGCGGGCGCCCCACCCGCGGCACCTGCCCGCGCGGGCGCCCCACCCGCGGCCGGCCCCGCGCGCGGCGGTGCGCGACGGCGCCGCCCCTCCTCCCTCCTCGTGACCAACAAAACGAAAGAAAAAGATTACCCGAATGAAAACGCACCCCGACTCACCTCGATGCGTGAAAGAGGAGGAAGGAGAGGGATCGTCCGCTTGCCTCCACTGGTCCACCCTCGCCCGAGTGCTTGGTTACTCCTTGCCGGCGGCTACGAGGGAAGAAGTAAAAGAAAAGAGGCGGCCACAAAAACAAAAGGAACCCTAATTCTCTTTTCCATCCGGCTATATATATACTAAAAAGTTAGGGTTTACCTTAAAAGATGTGCGGGTTGCCAACACGGATCCCGAGACGCCTAAGGGGACCCCAACTTCGAGAATTAATTCTGGTCAGACCGGAAGTCGGAAATTGAAACCGATCGCGCCCGCGCGCTCCGCTCCGCGAGCTCTACCGCCTAAAATTATCTGCGGGCCCCGACGGTCTGTCCGGAAAAACACCAAAATGAGGCCCTCGGTCGGACATTACAAGAAGAGGGTGACCAGAAGGGTTAAGGAAAGACCGGGTCTTACACCACTTACCGCTAAAAACAAGTTTTGTCCCCGAAACTTAAACTTCCCCAGCGGCGAACAGGTCCGGGTAGCACTCCCTCATCTTTGACTCGGGTTCCCAAGTTGCCTCACGCTCTTCCTGATTGCTCCAAAGCACCATTACGTAGGGAATTGTCCGACTACGCAGCTTTTTGTCCTCCCGGGCTAGGATCCGTACCGGTACTTCCGCGAAACTTAAATCCTCTTTGAGCTCAATCGCAGAGACGTCAAGCACTCGTGATGGATCGGGGAGGTACTTCCGAAGCATGGATACGTGGAACACATCATGAACTCAGTCAAGGTTCGGTGGTAGGGCGAGGCGGTAGGCTACCGGGCCGATGCGCTCCAGAATCTCAAACGGCCCCACATACCGCGGGCTCAACTTGCCTCTCAACCCAAACCGCTTCACCCCCTTTGACGGCGACACCCGCAACAACACGTGCTCTCCCACCTGGAATTCCAAGTCGCGACGTCTCTGGTCTGCATAGCTCTTCTGCCGGCTCTGGGCGGTCGCCAATCGTCGCCTGATGAGGCGTACCTTTTCCTCAGTCTCAACCACCAGGTCCGGCCCCAAAAACTTTCTCTCCCCCAGATCATCCCAACAGATCGGGGATCTACAGCGTCTGCCGTACAATGCTTCGTACGACGCCATCTGGATGCTCGCTTGGTAGCTGTTGTTATAAGCGAACTCTGCAAGGGGTAGGTAGCGCGACCATCCGTCTCCCAAATCCAGTACGCACGCTCGAAGCATGTCCTCGAGTATCTGAATCACCCGCTCGGATTGCCCATCCGTCTGGGGGTGAAAGGCTGAGCTGAAGTGCAACTTGGTCCCCAAGGCTCGTTGTAGACTCTGCCAAAAGTTCGAAACGAACCTTGTGTCTCTGTCCGAGGTAATCGTTGTCGGCACCCCATGTAGCCTCACAATCTCGCTGAGGTAGACTTGAGCCAGCCGGTCGCGTGTCCAGGTCGTGTGGATGGGTAGGAAATGAGCTGACTTCGTTAACCGATCCACGACAACCCAGATGGCGTCGTGTCCCTGCTGCGAACGTGGGAATCCGGTGACAAAGTCCATTGTGATTTGCTCCCATTTCCATTCGGGCACGGGTAGAGGTTGCAATTTCCCCGCCGACCGTTGATGCTCGGCTTTCACCTGTTGGCAAATCAAACAGTGAGCCACAAACAGCGTCACGTCTTGTAGAGTTATGAATCCCAAAGGATCTAAATAGGTACTATCAAACAACTAGAGGGGGGGTGAATAGGTGTAATACTTAAAAACTCAATCTCAGTGCAAAATAAAAACCAATGCGGAAAATAAAAAATAGCACACCGAGATTTACGTGGAAACTCCAATCCAGGAGAAAAACCACGGGATCAACACGCAATAACAATCCACTAAGAATAGAAGAATAACAAGGTGATTACCGACTCCACGGACTCAACCCCTCCTTCAGCTTCTTCGGACCTTGCGCTGACCGGTTGGATGTCCACGCAATAACAATCCCTAAGAAAAGAAGAATAACAAGGTGATTACCGTCTCCACGGATTTAACCCCTCCTTCAATTTCTTGGACCTCGCGCTCCACCGTTTTGCCCGTCCACTGCTCACGTTCGAATCCACGAACGCACGCTTCGAATCCACGAAACGCCTTTAGCACACCGAATCCACGATGCCACGTCGAATCCACGACGCAAACTCAGTCGATAAGAATATTGACTTCGATGGTGATCCTTTGCTTAGATTATCAATGAAGAACCGTAGAAGAAATCTCTAAGCAAAGATTAGATCAATTCGACCAAAGATATGTTCTTGAAGGAACCATCGAATTGACCTAAAAGAGGCTATAAAGAAGACCGATAAAAACCTAGCCTCTAGGGTTGCTCTCAAGTGTTTTATAAATTGATCGGCCGTAGCTCCCACGTTTTTGAGAAACCCTAAGTGTCTATTTATAGTTTAGAAACCTTTGGAAAGAGATAAGAATAAAAAACATACCTTATCTGGAAATTTTCAGGACGGCGATCCGGATCGGATTTACTGCGATCCGGATCGACGTAACGAGATTGACGATTCCAGAAAACCAAGGGTTCGGGATCCGGATTGCAAGGTCCGATCCGGATCGTTCATGCAATTCAGCAAAGTCCCATGTTCGGGATCCGGATCGGAATGGCCTAGGATCCGGATTGAAATTGCCAATGAACAAGAACCCTTCGGGATCCGGATTGCAAGGTCTGATCCGGATCCTGAACATGTCCCATGTCCAGTTTTTGATTTTTATGCAATTAAAAGATCATCCAAGTGTTTCTACACTATAAGAAAGTATTCGGATCACCATAATTATTTAGTTAAACATACCTGATCCTCTTGAATACTTTCTTCTTGAGATTGATGTAACTGATCCACAATTCTTCAACTTCAATCTTCAAGACTCAAGACACTGAGTGTCAACTTGAGCTCTTGTTGAATCTTCTCTAAGTCTTTGAATGCTGATTGACAATTTGATCCCTTTAAGACTCCGACTCAACTCACTGACATGACTCACGAAATATGCCAATACCAAAATGCCGTAACAATCTCCCCCTTTGGCAATTTCGTGACAAAACCCAAAAATACATAAAAGTGCTCAAGTCACTCATCTTAAACCAAAAAATCGAAAATCAATGTCATCACCAAAACATTGATTTTCTTTGCGTGAAAGATCCAATAAATACAAAATTACATTTGAACCAAACAGTCCTAGAACATACTCTATGACTTAGGACTTGGAGTCTTAAAGTGATGTAATTCCTGCAAAACAAAACTCCAAACGAAATCAAACGTTAGTCGTTAGAAATTAGAATCCTGCATTTGATCCGTCTTCCTTTTGGTTCTTTTGTTTTTCGGCTCTTTCAATTTTTCTTTGTCTCCCCCTATCTTGAGCATCTCTAACATGTTCTCCATGTTCTTGAGCATCTATGTTCTCCCCCTTTGTGGTACGATCATCATTTTTCGTTCTCCCCCATTTTTCCATTTTCGTTTCGTTTGCCCTCTCTTGATGATCTCATCTCCGTCATTTCTCTTCTCCCCCTTTTTGTCACAAATTGTCAAACAGTGAACATACTAGACAAAAGGAAATCACTAACAACATCAGTTCAAAGAGAAAGAGAGATAAAAGCTCAGTTCCGGTATATAACAAAAATGCAGATTGCGTACCGGTACCAGAAGGCAAAAAACTAATAATTTCTTAAAACAAATCCAGATTTTAGCATCTTTTCAAATACCGATTTGTATTCCATCAAGAAAACAATTTAAGTGCTTGAAATTAATATGAGATCACATAGATGTCATTCAATCCAATTAATTTTACAAAAATTAAAAAGATTTACTCCGAAATCATGAAAAATAAAGGTAAAACATTATAAACCGTTTTTCATGTTATATTCATCAAACACAAGTCATCAAAAATAATCTTGAGATCCAAAGTCTATCAAGATGTAACGGATGTACAAAGATGACTTACAGAGATTTCCAAATGACATCAATTTGATTTCTTACCCTTTCAAATTTGAGATAAGCACTAAAATAACTAATGGAGGCTCTTCGAGCATCTTTCAACTATCCCACCTTATACCAACCAGGAGATTATTCAAAATATAAGAGCTTTGCATATAAATCTCCAAATGCTTCAACTAAAGATTTTCTCATAAAATACTATCAAGCATCCATAACATGTGGTAGCTTCACACACAAACCGGACGACCGGGGTGGCAGCTCTTTCCTACATGTGGTGGTAGTTTTCACACTCCTCTCGGATGTAACTCTTTCCACATCTTTTAAAAAACATTTATTTACCCTTGTAAGAATGCAATCTCTTACGTGAAAGAATTAAATCCCAAATTTTAATCAATCGGTTGTCTCACGTTTATCACAATGAATTCACACAACCGAGATAGATTAAGCATCTAAAGGTCACACATGATTTCTAAAATTTGATGCTTATAATATCAAAAACTCCTATAATGAAGTATCTTCAAGATTATGATTATGGAGTAAAGTTGATAATCCATATAAAATTAAATTGGAGTGATTGAACGTGAAAGCCCTTTTCATTCAATGCACTTGTTCATTAAAAACCCTTTTGTTCAAAAACAAAGTATAAAAACGAAGAGCATTGAAAAACATGTAATGCAAAGATTAAGAAAGATATGAAGGGAAAACCAATCAAAGCATTACATACAGTCATAAGCTATTTAGAACTTAAGACAAGGAAAGATATCACCTTTCCTAATCCAAAATCGCTGGATTTTGGGTTGTCTTGATTCGTTGTGGCCGGGGGTTGTCCGCTTTGACTGTTGGTCCACCTTAGGTCTTTGCCTCGCAATGATCCACTTGTATGATTGATGTTGTGGCTCGGAGCTTTGGTGGGTTGAGTGAACTCCTTTGACTTGATGTGTCTTTTGATTCCGTTGAGTTCGCCCCGTAGATGAAGTTGCCGAAGGACTCTTCTTTCTCTTTTTCGGGCAATTCTTCACCAAATGTCCTTCAAGTCCACATAAGTGACAAGTTCTTCCTTTCAATTTCATTGTGGAACTTGAAGCATGCACAGTTTGGTCCTTTTTGAATCCCAAACCAACCTTGCTTGTTTGACCTAAACTGGACATACACTCAAGTTTCTTGGAATCGGTTGAAATCCTTCGTATGTCGGATTTAAGTTGATGAACTTGTTTGGTCAATGCTTGGTTGGTGACATGAATCTCCTCAAACTGTTTTTCTAGAAAACCAATCTTGTCCGTATATGATTTAGCGTTTGTCTCCGATTGGTTTAGCTTTTCTTGGAGGATTTTATTGTTATTCAATAAACGTCCTTGTTCCTCCTCGAGATCATGAAGTTTTATCTTTAAAGCATGATTCTCGTCTTGATTCTCAAGTCGTTGCTTCCTCAACTTCTTGATATGCTTGGCCATCTTCTTAGATTCCGCAAGAAGTTGTTGATATGCCTCAACGAGTTCTTCTTCGTCCGACTCCCCCTCACTTGATGACTCTCCGTTGGATGTTGATGTTTCATGCAAAATCAAAGGAATAGAGTCAGTGATTAAAGATGATAAACAAACATTAGAAGAGGGAATTTGAGAAGCATGTAAGGCAACGACTTTTTCCTCTTTACTTGAGGTCGATTAATTAGAAGTAGAATCGTCCCAAGTTTTTGCTTGCAAAGCCTTCTTTTTATATGATTTCGGAGAAGGACAATCCGTTGAAAAATGGCCGTAGCCTTTGCATCGATAGCATTGGATTTCCCCTTCGAAATCATATTTTTCTTTTTCTTTAGAAGGTTTTGCAACGCCTTTGAGGTAAGAGGATTTTGTAAGACCCGGCCTTTCCTTAACCCTTCTGGTCACCCTCTTCTTGTAATGCCCGACCGAGGGCCTCATTTTTGGTGTTTTTCCGGACAGACTGTCGGGGCACGCAGATAATTTTAGGCGGTAGAGCTCGCGGAGCGGAGCGCGCGGGCGCGATCGGTTTCTTTTTCCGACTTCCGGTCTGACCAGAATTAATTCTCGAAGTTGGGGTCCCCCTTAGGCGTCTCGGGATCCGTGTTGGCAACCCGAACACCTTTTAAGGTAAACCCTAATCCTTTTTAGTATTTATATGGCCGTGTGGGAAAGAGGATTAGGGTTCCTCTTATTTTCTTTTGGTGGCCGCCTCTTTTCTTTTTCTTCCTCCCTCGTAGCCCCCGGCAAAGAGTAACCAAGCACACCGCAAGGGTGGACCGGTGGAGGCAAGCGGACGATCCCTCTCTTTCCTCCTCTTTCGCACATCGAGGTGAGTCGGATGCGTTTCGTTCGGGGGAATCTCCCCCTTTTTCTTTTGTTGGTCATGAGGAGGGAGAAGGGGCGGCGCCGTCGCGCACCGCTGCGCGCGGGGCCGGCCGCGGGTGGGGCGCCGTGCCGGCAGGTGCCGCGCGGGGTCGCCCCACACCGCGGGCAGCGCGCCCGCGCGACACTCGGCCGCGCGGGGCCGCCCACAAGAGGGGGCGCCCGCGCGGGCTGGTGCCGCGCGGGGCCGCCCCGCACCGCGGGCAGCGCGCCCGCGCGGCGCTCGGCCGCGCGGGGCCGCCCGCAGGAGGGGCGCCCGCGCGGGCTGGTGCCGCGCGGGGTCGCCCCGCACCGTGGGCAGCGCGCCCGCGCGGCGCTCGGCCGCGCGGGGCCGCCCGCAGGAGGGGCGCCGCGCGGGCTGGTGCCGCGCGGGGTCGCCCCGCACCGCGGGCAGCGCGCCCGCGCGGCGCTCGGCCCCGCGGGGCCGCACGCAGGAGGGGCGCCCGCGTGGGCTGGTGCCGCGCGGGGTCGCCCCGCACCGCGGGCAGCGCGCCCGCGCGGCGCTCGGCCGCGCGGGGCCGCCCGCAGGAGGGGCGCCGCGCGGGCTGGTGCCGCGCGGGGTCGCCCCGCACCGCGGGCAGCGCGCCCGCGCGGCGCTCGGCCGCGCGGGGCCGCCCGCAGGAGGGGCGCCGCGCGGGCTGGTGCCGCGCGGGGTCGCCCCGCACCGCGGGCAGCGCGCCCGCACGGCGCTCGGCCGCGCGGGGCCGCCCGCAGGAGGGGCGCCCGTGCGGGCTGGTGCCGCGCGGGGTCGCCCCGCACCGCGGGCAGCGCGCCCGCGCGGCGCTCGGCCGCGCGGGGCCGCCCGCAGGAGGGGCGCCCGCGCGGGCTGGTGCCGCGCGGGGCTGCACCCAGGCTGAGTGTTCGTCGCATGGGCCGGTGCCGTGCGAAGAACTCCGCCGCACGCTGTTGGGAGTCGTTGTAAGTTTCGGACTTCTAAGTCTCGACTTGCCCATGTTCCTTCAGGAGTGCGGGACGCTGTTGGCGACTGGAGCACAGACGCGGACTGGACGAACGCAGGACGACGCACACAAGGTGGGTACGTTCCCGGGGATTGCGGGAATAGGGATTAACTGTTAGAAATAGCATGTTGGGGCAAGGTGGAATTATTAGTCTCCTTCTGTTTATGCACTAACCCTGTTATGTTATGATACTTAATGTCAATCTGAGGCTCAAGTTTTGCTACACGCACACCCGCGGTTTGGCCACCGCAAGGGTGTGCTTTTCCGGAAAAGTGGTACGTTGACCCGTGTACCCCACGCGGCGGTGGCGTTAGGAATGGGGGCCCCCATGGGTGGGGGGTGTGAGCGGTGATGTCGAGGCAGGTGCTCGGCGGCCGAGGTAGGTGCTCGGCGGTGGGCATCGTGGAAGGTGCCCGATGTTGTTTGATACAGGGTGTGGTTATGGTGGATGATGCATGGGAGGGATGGTTGCTCCGGTGTTTGTGGTTTGCCTTATCATTGTTTTTCTACGCTTATCATGCTATTTCTAGTCACTGACTTCCCACACCGTGACAGGTTCGTCCAGGGGCGAGTGCTAGGGCGCCGGTGAGGACGCGAGAGTGCTGATATGATTTTTGGGTGACTTCAGATACAGTGACTCTTCTTTCCCTTTTCTTTTATTATTCATGTTAGCTAGCTGTGGCTTGCGACACCCCCGTGGGGTCGAAGTGGATGTTGCCCTTCTTCCTTTTTGAATAATTGAATGAATACTACGTTCTCTCTTACTTGGCCGTTTTGAACGATGAAAAGCAAAGAAAACCGTTTGCGAAAACTACTTTTAAAACGTGGGTGTCGTGTGGGCACCGAGCTTTACAAACCTTGTGGGATTTATGTGTTTGCGAACTGTTTTCACAAACGATGGCATCGTGTGGATGCCGCTTTCAAAACCTTGTGATTATTTATCCTTTCAAAACACCGGCCTCTATGCTCTAAGTGAATGCTAGAATATCATGTGAATTGTTTGGTTCTATGTGTACGAGACCCCAACTGATGTGGTTAGAGATTGTATGTGCTACGCCTTGTGAGACACTTTGTAGTTGAGACGCCGTGCATATACAAAGGAGACTCTGCCCGTTTGCAGAGTGAATTTGTGTATGCGGCGGGTCTGGGCACGCGCCGGGGAGTATTGTTTTACAAAAAAAAAATATATGGCTGAATCAGGGGCATCGGTGGCTCCTCTTTCGCGTGATTCGAACCCCCGGGGCGTGACAGATTAAGATGGTATCAGAGCGGTAAACTTTAACCACAACAGTCGGGGCCTAACATCCACGGGCGCAATACTCTGGCTACTGAGTAATAAAGTGAACACGGGATAAATAAAACGCGAGTGCTCGTTGAGGGAAAAGGGGGGGGGGGGGGAAATTAGTGTTCTTTTTCTTTTTCTCCCTTTAGGGCCAGCACTAGCGGCGTTCCGTTTTGTTTAAACTAGGAGTAACTGGTTCGCGCAAATGTTCAGATCATGGCCAGGACTAGATCCACAGCCGAGGACACAGGGGCGGACGCAGCGGAAGCGATGACCGCGGAGAATCAGCTCCTAAGGCAGCAGCTACGGGAGATGGCGGAGCAGTTGGCAGCCCTGAACGACCGCGTGCGCCAGCTGACGCAGCAACAGCAGGCCGCTGCGACGGCGGAGGTTGCCCCGGGCCCTCTCCCGGGGCCAGCTGCACCGGCAATGGGACCGCCGATAATGGAGACCGAAGGAGGGGCTGCCCCCACCCGGGCCTCGGCGCCTGAGGTGCCCTTAACTCAACCGACGGCGCCGAAGGTGGCCCCTTCGACGGCAACGGCAGGGCCGGCGGCGACACCAATCGTCGGAATTGCTCCGAGTGTGACGGTAGTGTTACCCACTTCCGCCGCGACCGCCAACGTCGCGAAGGAGGGGGCGAATCTACCAAGCGAGCGAGACCGCGTGCGCGCCAACCTGGCCGACTTCAAGAAGTACGACCCGCCAATGTTCGAGGGGGACACGACAGACCCCTGGGTCGTGGAGAAATGGGTGGATACCATGGAGAAATTATTCGAGGACCTATTGATGGAAGACCACGAGCGGGTCCCCCTGGCCGCCCACTTACTCGAGGGGAATGCCCGCATTTGGTGGAAGACGGTACGCCCCGGCTCTGCGTCGGGCGCTGCCCTTCCGTCATGGACTACCTTTAAACAGCAGCTATTCGGGGCGTTCTTTACCAATAGCGTGAAGAAACAACTGGAGGACGACCTAAACCACATCAGGCAGGGAACCAAAACAGTAATGGAGTACCAGAGGGAGTTCGTGAGACTGGCGAACTGTGTCCCGTTCGTCATTCGGGATGAATCCCATAAGGCGCAACTGTTTGTGGATGGATTGAGGACTGACATTTTCCAAGTGGTGGACGCGGCGGATCTACATACCTTTCAGAAGGTGGTCGACCGAGCCACCATCGTGGAACGAGGCTTTGCCGTCACGCGCGCCCGAAGGGAAGGCCCCCACCAGCAAGACGACAGGAAGCGGACCCAGACGACTTCAGGGGGAGGGGGCTCCTCCAGCGGGAATCGGCCCCCTAAGCGGTGGAGGCCCCAGCAGAGGACCAGGGGAGCGCCAGGAGAGGGACAACGCTCGGAGGATCGCTCTTGCGTGATCTGCGGCGGGGCGCACCGAGTGATGGATTGCTCCAAGAGACAGGACCATTGTTTCCGATGTGGCAAGCAAGGACACTTTCGTTTCAACTGCCCCCTGAACCAAGGCACCACATCTTCAGCAGCCTCCGTGCCTTCACCCCAGCACGCAGTGCGAGGGAAAGCTCCAATGACGTCAGCCCCCAGACTGCCAGCACCCCGGCCTACAGGGGAAAAGCCACCACCTTCGGGAGGCCGCGTCTATTCGATGGGTCAGCAGGAGACACACCCGTCTGAGCACGTCGTCGCAGGTATCACTCTTGCTTCTGTTTATCGCGCTAGAACCCTTTTTGACACCGGGGCGACCCTCTCGTTTATGTCTCGAGACTTCGCACTGACCCATGATTTTGAGTTGAGACCCTTACCCAGTTTGATGACCGTTCACACCGCGGGGGGATCCTTGGAGGCACGCAACATGGTACCTTCCTGCCCTATATGGATGGGAAGGCTCCCGTGCCCCTGGGATCTGGTAGTCATTCCATTGAAAGAGTATGATGTAGTGCTCGGAATGGATTGGCTCACGTGGTACCTTGCGGTCATAGACTGCGAGAAGCGCGAGGTGCGACTGATGTACCCCGATTTTTCGGAGAATGTGTACTTGGCTTGCAAGAGCGTTTCCTTTTCTTCCATGATTCCTGCATCCCGAGCCAGGAAGTTGGTTGAGGGCGGGTGTATGGCCTACTTGGTGTCGATGGCCCTGGCCGCCGGATCCTCCACGAAACTCCCCGACATCCCTGTGGTGAGGGACTTCCCAGATGTCTTTCCGGCCGAACTACCTGGTTTACCCCCCGAGCGAGAAGTTGTCTTTCCTATTGAGCTTCCACCCGGCACACGACCAATCACGAAGGCCCCCTACAGGATGGCCTTCGCGGAGCTGAAGGAACTTAAAGCGCAGCTAGAGGACCTTCTGGACAGGGGGTTTATCAGACCGAGTGTGTCCCCTTGGGGCGCACCTGTACTCTTTGTACGAAAGAAAGACGGGAGCTTGCGGTTGTGCATCGACTACCGGGAAATCAACAAAGTCACAGTGAAAAACAAGTATCCCCTACCTAGGATTGATGACCTCTTTGACCAGCTGCGGGGTGCAACTGTCTTCTCAAAGATCGACCTGCAGTCGGGCTACCACCAGCTCAGAGTTCGAGACGAGGATATTCCGAAGACGGCGTTCCGGACTCGGTATGGCCATTACGAGTTCACAGTAATGCCATTCGGGCTTACCAATGCCCCAGCGGTGTTCATGGACATGATGAACCGAGTTTTCAGGCCCTTCCTGGATCAGTTCGTAGTGGTCTTCATCGACGACATCCTAATTTACTCCACCACCGATGAGAAGCACGAGGAGCACCTACGAATTGTTCTACAGACTCTTAGGGAGCAGGAGCTATTCGCAAAACTTAAGAAATGCGAATTTTGGCTTCGCAAGGTGGGGTTTCTGGGGCATATCATTTCAGCAGCAGGAGTCGCAGTGGATCCCAAGAAGGTGGAGTCGGTGACCGACTGGCCCCAGCCGACCACGGTGACAGAGGTGCGCAGCTTCTTGGGCCTTGCGGGATACTACAGACGTTTCGTGGAGGGTTTCTCGAAGATTGCGACCCCTCTGAACCGCCTAACCCAGAAAGGAGTAAAGTTCATTTGGACGGCCCAATGCCAAGAGAACTTTGAAGAACTTAAGAAGCGGTTAACAAGAGCGCCTATGCTTGCCTTACCAACCCCCGGGGAAGACTACGAAGTCTACTGCGATGCATCGCGAATAGGACTGGGAGGAGTACTAATGCAGCAAGGAAGAGTCATAGCCTATGCTTCAAGGCAACTCAAGGATTACGAACAGAACTACCCGATCCATGACTTGGAACTTGCCGCAGTGGTCTTCGTTCTGAAACTGTGGAGGCACTACCTCTACGGTGTGCATTGCAACGTGTTCTCGGACCACCAAAGCCTTAAGTACCTTTTCACCCAGAAGGAGCTTAACCTACGGCAGAGGAGGTGGTTGGAGCTACTGAAGGATTACGACTTGACCATCCAGTACCACCCGGGGAAAGCAAATGTTGTAGCCGATGCTCTAAGCAGGAAGGGACAAGCAGAAGGAACTTCGGCGGGCACGATCACGCAGCAGAATGACTTGATCGCGGAATTTTCGCGATTGAGGTTGGAGGTGGTACCAGCAGGGACGGTTGAGCGACTGTTGACCTTAACAGTCGCGCCGACCCTATTGGAGAGGATTCGAGAAGGCCAAGGTGCGGATCCACAGCTGCAGCTGGAACGAGATAGGATTTCACCGGAGCAGAAAAGAGACTTTGCAGTGGGAACGGACGGCACCCTTCGGTTCCGAGGGCGGGTCTGCGTGCCTGATCTGCCGGATCTAAAGAAGGAAATCCTGACCGAAGCACATTGCGCCCCCTACGTGGCGCACCCTGGGGGCACCAAGATGTACCGGGATATCCGACAGACCTTCTGGTGGCCTAGATTGAAGGGAGATGTGACGCTGTTCGTGGCTCACTGTTTGATTTGCCAACAGGTGAAAGCCGAGCATCAACGGCCGGCGGGGAAATTGCAACCTCTACCCGTGCCCGAATGGAAATGGGAGCAAATCACAATGGACTTTGTCACCGGATTCCCACGTTCGCAGCAGGGACACGACGCCATCTGGGTTGTCGTGGATCGGCTAACGAAGTCAGCTCATTTCCTACCCATCCACACGACCTGGACACGCGACCGGCTGGCTCAAGTCTACCTCAGCGAGATTGTGAGGCTGCACGGGGTGCCGACAACGATCACCTCGGACAGGGACATAAGGTTCGTTTCGAACTTTTGGAAGAGTCTACAACGAGCCTTGGGGACCAAGTTACACTTCAGCTCAGCCTTTCACCCCCAGACGGACGGGCAATCCGAGCGGGTGATTCAGATACTCGAGGACATGCTTCGAGCGTGCGTACTGGATTTGGGAGACGGATGGTCGCGCTACCTACCCCTTGCAGAGTTCGCTTATAACAACAGCTACCAAGCGAGCATTCAGATGGCGTCGTACGAAGCATTGTACGGCAGACGCTGTAGATCCCCGATCTGTTGGGACGATCTGGGGGAGAGAAAGTTTTTGGGGCCGGACCTGGTGGCCGAGACTGAGGAAAGGGTGCGCCTCATCAGGCGACGTTTGGCGACCGCCTAGAGCCGGCAAAAGAGCTATGCAGACCAGAGACGTCGCGACTTGGAATTCCAGGTGGGAGAACACGTGTTACTGCGGGTGTCGCCGTCAAAGGGGGTGAAGCGGTTTGGGTTGAGGGGCAAGCTGAGCCCGCGATACGTAGGGCCGTTTGAGATTCTGGAGCGCATCGGCCCGGTAGCCTACCGCCTCGCCCTACCACCGAATCTTGACCGCGTTCATGATGTGTTCCACGTATCCATGCTTCGGAAGTACCTCCCCGACCCATCGCGAGTGCTTGACGCCTCTGCGATTGAACTCAAGGAGGATTTAAGTTTCGCGGAAGTACCGGTGCGGATCCTAGCCCGGGAGGACAAAAAGCTGCGTAGTCCGACAATTCCCTACGTAAAGGTGCTTTGGAGCAATCAAGAAGAGCGTGAGGCAACTTGGGAACCCGAGTCAAAGATGAGGGAGTGCTACCCGGACCTGTTCGCCGCTGGGGAAGATTAAGTTTCGGGGACGAAACTTGTTTTTAGCGGTAAGTGGTGTAAGACCCGGCCTTTCCTTAACCCTTCTGGTCACCCTCTTCTTGTAATGCCCGACCGAGGGCCTCATTTTTGGTGTTTTTCCGGACAGACCGTCGGGGCCCGCAGATAATTTTAGGCGGTAGAGCTCGCGGAGCGGAGCGCGCGGGCGCGATCGGTTTCTTTTTCCAACTTCCGGTCTGACCAGAATTAATTCTCGAAGTTGGGGTCCCCCTTAGGCGTCTCGGGATCCGTGTTGGCAACCCGCACACCTTTTAAGGTAAACCCTAATCCTTTTTAGTATTTATATGGCCGTGTGGGAAAGAGGATTAGGGTTCCTCTTATTTTCTTTTGGTGGCCGCCTCTTTTCTTTTTCTTCCTCCCTCGTAGCCGCCGGCAAAGAGTAACCAAGCACACCGCAAGGGTGGACCGGTGGAGGCAAGCGGACGATCCCTCTCTTTCCTCCTCTTTCGCACATCGAGGTGAGTCGGATGCATTTCGTTCGGGGGAATCTCCCCCTTTTTCTTTTGTTGGTCACGAGGAGGGAGAAGGGGCGGCGCCGTCGCGCACCGCTGCGCGCGGGGCCGGCCGCGGGTGGGGCGCCGTGCGGGCAGGTGCCGCGCGGGGTCGCCCCACACCGCGGGCAGCGCGCCCGCGCGACACTCGGCCGCGCGGGGCCGCCCACAAGAGGGGGCGCCCGCGCGGGCTGGTGCCGCGCGGGGCCGCCCCGCACCGCGGGCAGCGCGCCCGCGCGGCGCTCGGCCGTGCGGGGCCGCCCGCAGGAGGGGCGCCCGCGCGGGCTGGTGCCGCGCGGGGTCGCCCCGCACCGCGGGCAGCGCGCCCGCGCGGCGCTCGGCTGCGCGGGGCCGCCCGCACGAGGGGCGCCGCGCGGGCTGGTGCCGCGCGGGGTCCTCCCGCACCGCGGGCAGCGCGCCCACGCGGCGCTCGGCCGCGCGGGGCCGCCCGCAGGAGGGGCGCCCGCGCGGGCTGGTGCCGCGCGGGGTCGCCCCACACCGCGGGCAGCGCGCCCGCGCGGCGCTCGGCCGCGCGGGGCCGCCCGCAGGAGGGGCGCCGCGCGGGCTGGTGCCGCGCGGGGTCGCCCCGCACCGCGGGCAGCGCGCCCGCGCGGCACTCGGCCGCGCGGGGCCGCCCGCAGGAGGGGCGCCGCGCGGGCTGGTGCCGCGCGGGGTCGCCCCGCACCGCGGGCAGCGCGCCCGCGCGGCGCTCGGCCGCGCGGGGCCGCCCGCAGGAGGGGCGCCCGCGCGGGCTGGTGCCGCGCGGGGTCGCCCCGCACCGCGGGCAGCGCGCCTGCGCGGCGCTCGGCCGCGCGGGGCCGCCCGTAGGAGGGGCGCCCGCGCGGGCTGGTGCCGCGCGGGGCTGCGCCCAGGCTGAGTGTTCGTCGCACGGGCCGGTGCCGTGCGAAGAACTCCGCCGCACGCTGTTGGGAGTCGTTGTAAGTTTCGGACTTCTAAGTCTCGACTTGCCCATGTTCCTTCAGGAGTGCGGGACGCTGTTGGCGACTGGAGCACAGACGCGGACTGGACGAACGCAGGACGACGCACACAAGGTGGGTACGTTCCCGGGGATATCGGGAATAGGGATTAACTGTTAGAAATAGCATGTTGGGGCAAGGTGGAATTATTAGTCTCCTTCTGTTTATGCACTAACCCTGTTATGTTATGATACTTAATGTCAATCTGAGGCTCAAGTTTTGCTACACGCACACCCGCGGTTTGGCCACCGCAAGGGTGTGCTTTTCCGGAAAAGTGGTACGTTGACCCGTGTACCCCACGCGGCGGTGGCGTTAGGAATGGGGGCCCCCATGGGTGGGGGGTGTGAGCGGTGATGTCGAGGCAGGTGCTCGGCGGCCGAGGCAGGTGCTCGGCGGTGGGCATCGGGGAAGGTGCCCGATGTTGTTTGATACAGGGTGTGGTTATGGTGGATGATGCATGGGAGGGATGGTTGCTCCGGTGTTTGTGGTTTGCCTTATCATTGTTTTTCTACGCTTATCATGCTATTTCTAGTCACTGACTTCCCACACCGTGACAGGTTCGTCCAGGGGCGAGTGCTAGGGCGCCGGTGAGGACGCGAGAGTGCTGATCTGATTTTTGGGTGACTTCAGATACAGTGACTCTTCTTTCCCTTTTGTTTTATTATTCATGTTAGCTAGCTGTGGCTTGCGACACCCCCGTGGGGTCGAAGTGGATGTTGCCCTTCTTCCTTTTTGAATAATTGAATGAATACTACGTTCTCTCTTACTTGGCCGTTTTGAACGATGAAAAGCAAAGAAAACCGTTTGCGAAAACTACTTTTAAAACGTGGGTGTCGTGTGGGCACCGAGCTTTACAAACCTTGTGGGATTTATGTGTTTGCGAACTGTTTTCACAAACGATGGCATCGTGTGGATGCCGCTTTCAAAACCTTGTGATTATTTATCCTTTCAAAACACCGGCCTCTATGCTCTAAGTGAATGCTAGAATATCATGTGAATTGTTTGGTTGTATGTGTACGAGACCCCAACTGATGTGGTTAGAGATTGTATGTGCTACGCCTTGTGAGACACTTTGTAGTTGAGATGCCGTGCATATACAAAGGAGACTCTGCCCGTTTGCAGAGTGAATTTGTGTATGCGGCGGGTCTGGGCACGCGCCGGGGAGTATTGTTTTACAAAAAAAAAAAATATATGGCTGAATCAGGGGCATCGGTGGCTCCTCTTCCGCGTGATTCGAACCCCCGGGGCGTGACAGATTTAGAACCCGATCATCCTTTAGATGGTTTCGTGGATGAAGATCCATCGGTTCGATTCTTCCAAAATTTCCGACGAAATTTCTTTACGATCCGCGCCAATTGTTCTTCAAAATCGGTAAAAGAGATTTCATCGTCGGAACTTGATTCGCTATCTTCTTCCTTTGTTGATTTGAATGCAACACCTGTAAGCTTAGAAGAAGACTTGGAAGAAACTTGATTAGTAGGAAAAGTCATTTCATATGTTTGCAAAGCACCTACTAATTCCTCTACACTCATCTCATCCGGATGACTAACGGTTTCAATGGCGGTAACCTTTGCCCTAAACCGTTCCGGAAGAGTCCGAAGTATCTTTCTTACAATTTTCGACTCCGGGATCTTTTCTCCTAAATTAGCACATGTATTAATTACATCTTGAAGTCTAGTGTAATAATCTGTAAACAATTCATGCTCTTCCATATGAATAGAGTCAAATTGACTTGTAAGCATCTGGAGCTTTTGAATTTTTACAAGATTAGTACCCTCATGTGTAATTTTGAGAATATCCCAAATTTCCTTCGCGGTTTCACACGCGGAAATTCGTGTGAACTCAGTCGAGGAAAGAGAATTAAATAATGCGTTCATACCTTTCCCATTGTAAGAAGATCTTTCAAATTCCTCTTTGGACCATCTAGAGCGAGGTTTTGGGGTAGTAGAATTTCCTACTTCCTCAACAGGATGCACCCAACCGTATTCCACGGATTGCCATACCCGCTCATCAATTGCAATGAGAAAAGCTCTCATCCGCGCTTTCCAATAAGCATAATTAGTCCCATCAAAAAGAGGAGGTCTATAAATATTACCACTTTTACCCAACATGATAGATAAACCTAAAACCCGCTCTGATACCAATTGTAGGTTTTTAAAGGATCCACAAGGATCTAAATAGGTACTATCAAACAACTAGAGGGGGGGTGAATAGGTGTAATACTTAAAAACTCAATCTCAGTGCAAAATAAAAACCAATGCGGAAAATAAAAAACAGCACACCGAGAATTACGTGGAAACTCCAATCCAGGAGAAAAACCACGGGACCGACACGCAATAACAATCCACTAAGAATAGAAGAATAACAAGGTGATTACCGACTCCACGGACTCAACCCCTCCTTCAGCTTCTTCGGACCTTGCGCTGACCGGTTGGATGTCCACGCAATAACAATCCCTAAGAAAAGAAGAATAACAAGGTGATTACCGTCTCCACGGATTTAACCCCTCCTTCAATTTCTTGGACCTCGCGCTCCACCGTTTTGCCCGTCCACTGCTCACGTTCGAATCCACGAACGCACGCTTCGAATCCATGAAACGCCTTTAGCACACCGAATCCACGATGCCACGTCGAATCCACGACGCAAACTCAGTCGATAAGAATATTGACTTCGATGGTGATCCTTTGCTTAGATTATCAATGAAGAACCGTAGAAGAAATCTCTAAGCAAAGATTAGATCAATTCGACCAAAGATATGTTCTTGAAGGAACCATCGAATTGACCTAAAAGAGGCTATAAAGAAGATCGATAAAAACCTAGCCTCTAGGGTTGCTCTCAAGTGTTTTATAAATTGATCGGCCGTAGCTCCCACGTTTTTGAGAAACCCTAAGTGTCTATTTATAGTTTAGAAACCTTTGGAAAGAGATAAGAATCAAAAACATACCTTATCTGGAAATTTTCAGGACGGCGATCCGGATCGAATTTACTGCGATCCGGATCGTCGTAACGAGATTGACGATTCCAGAAAACCAAGGGTTCGGGATCCGGATTGCAAGGTCCGATCCGGATCGTTCATGCAATTCAGCAAAGTCCCATGTTCGGGATCCGGATCGGAATGGCCTAGGATCCGGATTGAAATTGCCAATGAACAAGAACCCTTCGGGATCCGGATTGCAAGGTCTGATCCGGATCCTGAACATGTCCCATGTCCAGTTTTTGATTTTTATGCAATTAAAAGATCATCCAAGTGTTTCTACACTATAAGAAAGTATTCGGATCACCACAATTATTTAGTTAAACATACCTGATCCTCTTGAATACTTTCTTCTTGAGATTGATGTAACTGATCCACAATTCTTCAACTTCAATCTTCAAGACTCAAGACACTGAGTGTCAACTTGAGCTCTTGTTGAATCTTCTCTAAGTCTTTGAATGCTGATTGACAATTTGATCCCTTTAAGACTCCGACTCAACTCACTGACATGACTCACGAAATATGCCAATACCAAAATGCCGTAACACGTCTCCCTTCAATCTTGGCCACCAGAAGGTCTGTCGGATATCCCGGTACATCTTGGTGCCTCCAGGGTGCGCCACGTAGGGGGCGCAATGTGCTTCAGTCAGGATTTCCTTCTTTAGGTCCGGCAGATCAGGCACGCAAATTCGTCCTCGGAACCGAAGGGTGCCGTCTGTTCCCACTGCAAAGTCTCCTTTCTGCTCCGGTGAAATCTTATCTCGTTCCAGCTGCAGCTGTGGATCCGCACCTTGGCCTTCTCGAACCCTCTCCAATAGGGTCGGCGCGACCGTTAAGGACAAAAGCCGTTCGACCGTCCCTGCTGGTACCACCTCCAATCTCAGTCGTGAGAACTCCGCGATCAAGTCATTCTGTTGCGTGATCGTGCCCGCCGAAGTTCCTTCTGCTTGTCCCTTCCTGCTTAGGGCATCGGCTACCACATTTGCTTTCCCCGGGTGGTACTGGATGGTTAAGTCGTAATCCTTCAGTAGCTCCAACCACCTCCTCTGTCGTAGGTTAAGCTCCTTCTGGGTGAAAAGGTACTTAAGGCTTTGGTGGTCCGAGAACACGTTGCAATGCACACCGTAGAGATAGTGCCTCCACAGTTTCAGAACGAAGACTACTGCGGCAAGCTCCAGGTCATGGATCGGGTAGTTCTGTTCGTAATCCTTGAGTTGCCTTGAGGCATAGGCTATGACTCTTCCTTGCTGCATTAGTACTCCTCCCAGTCCTATTCGCGATGCATCGCAGTAGACTTCGTAGTCTTCCCCGGGGGTTGGTAAGGCAAGCATAGGCGCTCTTGTTAACCGCTTCTTAAGTTCTTCAAAATTCTCTTGGCATTGGGTCGTCCAAATGAACTTTACTCCTTTCCGGGTTAGGCGGTTCAGAGGGGTCGCAATCTTTGAGAAACCCTCCACGAAACGCCGGTAGTACCCTGCAAGGCCCAGGAAGCTGCGCACCTCTGTCACCGTGGTCGGCTGGGGCCAGTCAGTCACCGACTCCACCTTCTTGGGATCCACTGCGACTCCCGCTGCTGAAATGATATGCCCCAGAAATCCCACCTCGCGAAGCCAAAACTCGCATTTCTTAAGTTTTGCGAAAAGTGTTGGGTTATATGTAATAAGGATCTAAATAGGGGAAAAAACACCTAGAGGGGGGTGAATAGGTGTAAACGTATAAACACTCAAAAATCGTTGCGATAAAAACCCAATGCGGAAATAAAAAATAACTCGCAAGATTTTTACGTGGAAAACTCCATCACCGGAGTAAAAAACCACGGGACCGATAACACGGCGAAATCCACTAGAATTAAAACACGTACAAGGTGATTTACCGTACACACTTACGACTCAACCTTTTCCATACTCTCCTAGAGGATCTTCTCCGCTCGCTCCACGACGCTTCTCGAATCCACGATCTGCGCCCAACGCCGAATCCACGGCGTCCAACGTCGAATCCACGACGTCCGACCGAGTCCACGGTCTTCACCCAATAGCACCCTTCGAATCCACGAACGTGCCTCGCTCCGAATCCACGAGAGCGGTTGAACCTTGAATCCACAAGGACACGCGAATCCACGCGCCGATTTTTGGGGTAAATCGTTGTTTTTGGTGGTGATGATCCGCCGAATACTTAGATCAAAGATAGATCGGAAATACCATCTAAGTATTCATTAGTTTGATTCAACTCAAGATGTGAGTATGAAAACCTAGAATCAAACTAATCAATATAGATGAAGAAACATAGAGTATTCTCTAATGATTTCCTTTCTTCTCTATATGTGGATCTTAGGCCGTATAAAATAATATGTGAATATGACGGCTATTTGGATTAACCCTAGAAAAAGAGTCATAGGGCCTATTTATAGGTTAGAAACATTTGGAAGGAGATAAGAATAAAAAACCTAACATTTCTGGAATTTTGACGGACGGCGATCCGGATCGGATTTGGGCGATCCGGATTACAGTAGCAATAAAGACGGTTTCCAGAAAACAAACGTTCGGGATCCGGAACGGAATGCCTGATCCGGATCGTTCATACATTTCAGAAAACTCAACGTTCGGGATCCGGATCGTGAGATGCTGCGATCCGGATTGAAGTGATGTATGAAACAACAATCTTCGGGATCCGGATCGCTGGCTCTGATCCGGATCCTGAACATGTCCGAACACCAGTTTTTGATTTTTATGCAGTTAAAAACTCTTCCAGGTGTTTCTACACTACAAGAAGTATTCGGATCACCAATAATCTTTAGTTAAACATACCTGATCCTTTTGAATTCTTCTTTCTTGAGATTGAGTTAAATGATCCAACTTTCTTCACCTTCAATCTTCAAGACTTGAACCTTTCACGAAACTACGGCAACTCAAATTCCGTAACAATCTCCCCATTTGGCGGTTTCGTGACAAAACACAGATCCACTAAAGAAAATTCAAAAAGATATTTTTGTTGCTATCACCATGCAACAAAAATTTACAATGGAGATCCAAAATAAAATACATGAGTTAAACTCCTAAAACAGACTCTAGACTTAGACATCTGTACTCTCTGCAAAAGAAATCATTCTTGACAAAAGAAATCGTTAGATAACTCAAGAATTTTATATCATTCAAAAACCATATACAGAGATGAAGTTTATACTCATTTATACTTACCATGACATTTATACATTCAGATATGTAAACTGATCATAGTTAAAACACCAACATATCTTCTATGCAATCAAAAACCAAATGTCATGTTAGTGAACATCAACTTGTTAGTTATATTACATGCCCAAATAGTTAGTTGAATAGTTAGTCGAGGCATGCATTCAAACAAATGGAAACCAAAAGTTGAAGTTCTACTTACCTTTCAAGTTGAGGTTATACTTACCTCGATGTTCACACATTCACATCATCATTGTTCAAGTTGAGGTTATACTTACCTCGATGTTCACACATTCACATCATCATTGTTCAAGTTCGATATTCACATCATCATTGTTCAAGTTCTCTCTAAACTCTCTCCCCCTTTTTGTCACAAACAAAGCCAAAATCAGAAAAATTTAAGGAGAGTCAAGAAGTTTCAAAAATTTGTTCCTAAAAGTAAGAACTAGAACTAAGAGTAAGTCCTAAAAACTGAAAAACCTGCACAAGAAAAGATTAAAAATCTAAAGTTCCTGCATAAGAGAATTGTTAGACAGACGATTCAGGCATCTGAATCTGAGTCAACCGAGGCGGAGTCTTCAGAGCTCGTGCAACCCAGCTTTTTCAAAATTCCTTTAAGCATTCCCAAAATCGTAGAACACTCTTGCTTCATCTGATGTATGTCCTTGGACATCTTTCTGAGTTCTAGAGCCATTTTATCTTGTTCTTGTTTTATGGAAGACTCTAAGTTTCCCTTTTGGTCAGTTCTTCTGGAAGTTGAAGAACGTTGTGTGACGATTGACGGAGCAGTCTGACCTTCATTCCGAGGAGATCGTCTTGGCAAAGAAGGTGAATTGTCAAGAGGTTCATTGCTTGGCACATTCTTTTTCTTTGCTTGTTGCTTAAGTATTGAGGAAGACTTCAGTAGCTTCTTTTTCTTTAGGTAAACCTTATTTTCTTCATCAATACCTTGTTGTACTTCGTCAAGAAATGTGTCCCAATCTTCTTCGTCTTCTGATTCAGTGTCAATTTGAGAGATATTCCTTGGGTTCTCTTGACATGGTTCATTTATTTCAATACCTCGAGCTCGTCCAGGTCGTCGAGCAAGTCTTTTTCTTTTTAAGAAAATGGATGAAGAGGTCATTGGTGCTTTTCCTTTTTCCGCAGCAGTGAGCGGAGCCTTTTCCTTTGATGTCTCTGCATGGGCTTTCCCTTTCGATGCAACAGAGGTTTTCTGTGGCGATTCTCCAGGATGTGTTTCATCATCTGATAACTCATCCCAATTGACTTCATCCTTTTTAGCCCTCTTGGCAGTGTCTCTCGTATGTACCATAGCAGCAAGTAGGAAAATAATCCAAGTGATCACCATTTTGATTGATAGTGAAAAATGTATCCTGTGAAGACCAACTCAAGAACACATGAAAAATTGTTAATTTTCAAAGATTTGAAAAGATTGTACCCAAACAATCATAATCATGTAGAGAGACTAAGAATCAAATTAGTTTTGCAAAAGGACTTTTAAAAATAGATCAATTGCATGATTTTCGAAAATCCTTATTATATGCCCTAAAACCGAAATTTTAGAAATCGAAGCCTAAAAATCCGTTAATCTTGAGAATACCTAGCATATAATCAAAACTAATCTACCCAGAGTTCTTATTTCAAAAGAAATTTGATCAAAAACCATCCACAAACAAAATTGATCCAAGAAATTCATCACGTTTGAGGAGGAATAGAGAAAAACGGTGAAAAACCGAGATTTTGATCAATAAAACTTACTTGGAGTTGAAGAACTTGAGTTTGAAAGCTTCCAAGAAGGATGAAATCTAGAGAGAGAGGCTCTGGAAACTCTGGAACAAAAGATTGGAGTAAAAGAAATCAAAACCCTTTTGTTCTTTATAAAACCCTAGCCGCGATCCGGATCAGACCATGCTTGCGATCCGGATCGGCTACCCGCAGTGAGAAACTGCGTTCGGGATCCGGATCGGCAGGTCCAATCCGGATCGTCAGCCCGCAGAAGAATACCTGCGTTCGGGATCCGGATCATCTTGCCCGATCCGGATCGGCTCCAACTTTTTCTTTAGAAAATTTCAGAGAAATTCAAGAAAAACCAGAAAAAGATTGTAAGCACAAATGTGTATCAACTTTAAACAAAAATCATCGTTTCATACAACAAGAATTAGATTATGCCAAATCTATCAATAATATCCAAAAATGAAACGAGAATTTACAAAAATTAAATCCCTTAAAGTTGAACACCTTCAATTACATCTAACTTGATCTTATGAGTAATGCCTTTATCAAATCATCAATTCAGTAAAGAAAATGAAATACAAAGATCAATAGATGTTTGAAATCCCAAATATAGTAGATAATGTATCTAGACAATCTGTTGAAGAGAGTGGCTCTTTGAGCATCTTTCTTTAAAAACCCACCTTATACCAACCTTGAAATTTGACGGAGTCAAGTATTTCAACATGCATTTTACTTAATCAAAAATTTGAACAACCATGCTTGGTATACATGTGGTAGCTGCACACAATACCCGAACGACCGAGGTGGTAGCTCTTTCCTCCATGTGGTGGTAGTTTTCACACTCCTCATTGGGATGTAACTCTTTCCACATCTTTTGAGCATTTTACTTTTCTTTGACTCCCCCTCAATTGGCTATCAATTATTTAAGATATAAAGTATTCAACCAAAAATTGATCTCGATTTCATACTCGACTAAGCAGTCAAATAAGATAATGACTATACCAAGAGATCATTGAGAGAGAGAAATTGACTTTGATCACTCAGAAGATGATTTAATTAACATAAATGATCATTGCAACAGTGAAATATTATGATGGCAAAAGCATAATAAATTTCTAAATGTGCGAAAAGATGCAATTAAAGTCAATTATGATCTATGCTCAATTAATGTCCTATGTACAAACATAGATAATGAACAAAACAAAACAAAAAAACAAACAAAACCTATCCTAAGCAAAGGTTTCAAAAAGAAGTTTATTTCAAGGAAAGCATTCCAATTGCTTTTCGCAAATGAATAAAACGTTTTCGATCCAAAGGTTTTGTTAGAATGTCAGCTAATTGATCCTCAGTTGAAATATATGAGAGTTGAAGAGTATTTGATTCAACTAGCTCTCTAAGAAAATGATATCTAAGTTCAATATGTTTTGTTCTAGAGTGCAACACAGGGTTTTTAGAAATGTTAATTGCACTTGTGTTGTCACAAAGAATTGTTACCGAAGATGCTGAAATCCGGAAGTCGCTCAACACACTTTTCATCCAAATGAGTTGGGTTGAACAACTACTCGCTGAAATGTATTCCGCTTCGGCAGTCGAGAGTGCTATGCAATTCTGCTTTTTACTGTGCCATGCAACAAGGCAATGGCCAAGATAGAAGCATGCACCACTCGTGCTTTTCCGATCATCCACTGATCCTGCCCAATCGGCATCTGAGTATCCAACAATATCCAAACTTGTTCCCATAGGATACCAAATTCCGAAATTAATTGATCCTTTGATATACCGGATGATCCTTTTCACCGCTTTCAGGTGAACCTCCTTTGGTGCAGATTGATATCTCGCGCAGATCCCAACACCAAAAGATATATCCGGGCGACTAGCCGTGAGGTAAAGTAGACTTCCAATCATACTTCGATACAGTTTCTCGTCTACATTCCCACTTTGTGATTCACTTCCAAGTCCCTTGTGGCTAGTTCCCATTGGAGTCGGAAAATCCTTCGAATTTTCAAGATCAAACTTTTTAACCAACTCCATTGCATACTTGGATTGACTCAAGTGAATACCTTCATCATTTTGTTTAATTTGCAATCCAAGGAAATAAGTCAATTCGCCCATCATGGACATCTCAAATTCGCTTTCCATGGTCTCCGCGAATTTAGAAGCATCATTATCTCTTGTTGCGCCAAATACAATGTCATCGACATAGATTTGTGCTACAATGAAATTGCTTTGATAATGCTTCACAAAGAGAGTCCTATCAGCTCCCCCTCGAGTGTAGCCCTTCTCCAAAAGGTGCTTTGTCAACCTTTCGTACCATGCTCGCGGTGCTTGTTTCAGACCGTAAAGAGCCTTTTTCAAACGAAAAACATGGTTAGGTTGTTTATGGTCTACAAAACCTTTCGGTTGAGCCACATAAACTTCCTCATTTAAAAACCCATTTAGAAATGCGCTCTTAACGTCCATTTGAAATAATTTGATTTTAAAATGACAAGCAATAGCAAATAGTATACGAATGGACTCGAGTCTAGCTACAGGGGCGAATGTTTCATCAAAGTCTATACCTTCTACATGAGAGTAGCCTTGAGCAACTAATCGTGCCTTGTTCCTGATGATAGTACCATCCTCATTTTTCTTGTTCTTGAAGATCCATTCGGTACCTATCACATTATGTTGCTTTGGAGGCTTCGTTAATTCCCAGACTTTGTTTCGCTCAAATTGATGGAGCTCTTCCTGCATTGCTTTAATCCAGTAGTCATCCTGAAGAGCTTCATCTATGTTCTTTGGTTCGATTAAAGATACGTAGCAAGCGAATCCACAAACCAACTGCCTCCGAGTTCTAACTCCTTCTTGTGGATCTCCAATAATATTCGATTCCGGATGATCCTTGGAGATTCGTAGCGTTTGTTGAAACGGAGTACTCGGAGATATATGAGATGATTCCTGCACATTAGATAAACTTGAAGAACCATTAGATGCATCATTAATATTGGAAGTATTATTATGAGAAGATGCAACGGCAGGAGAATCATCATCTAGAGAGATATCGAGGGTAGATTTTTCAGATGCAAAGTGAAAAGCTTCATCTACTTTAACATTTATAGATTCTACGATCGTCTTAGATTCCAAGTTAAATACTCGATATGCTCTACTATTAGTAGAATACCCCAAGAAAATCCCTTCGTCACTTCGTGAGTCAAACTTTCCAAGATTTTCATGGTCACGTAAAATGTAACACCGACTCCCGAAGATGCGAAAATATTTGATGTTGGGTTTTCTACCACACCATAGTTCATATGGTGTATTTAACGTTCCCGGGCGCAAATAAACTCGATTAATTACATAGATTGCAGTGTTCACAGCTTCAGCCCAAAAATGTAGCGGTAAATTCCGGCTGTGAAGCATAACACGTGCCATCTCTTGAACAACCCTGTTCTTGCGCTCGACAACACCATTCTGTTGAGGTGTATAGGGTGCAGAGAATTCATGCTTAATACCGTTTGAAGTACAAAAGTCAATGAATTTATAATTAATGAATTCTCCACCTCTATCACTTCTAACACGAATGATCTTTTCATTCTTTTCAATCATAATACGAAGGCAAATCTCGTGAAAAGAATCAAAAGTATCAGCTTTCTCTTTTAAAAATGCTACCCAAGAATACCGAGAGAAATCATCAATCATCAAGAAAATATACCATTTACCTCCCAAAGATGGTTGACGAGTTGGCCCCATTAAATCCATGTGTAAAAGTTCCAAAGGCCGTTTTGTACCAACGTGGTTCAAGTTCTTGTGTGCAGTTCTGGACTGTTTTCCCTTTTGGCAACCACCACACACAATGTTTTGTTTAAATAAAAGTTTAGGAACCCCCTTGACCACGTCCTTGTTTGAAATTTTAACAAGTTCCTTAAAATTTATGTGACCTAGCCTTTCATGCGAAAGTGTTTCATTATTCAAAGAAACTAGGTTACATTTTTCTGAAATTTTATTAGGAACAACATAACAATTGTTTTCAGATCTAACCCCTTTTAAAAAGAATACATGGTCCTTATCAGTTACAACACATTCAACAGATGAAAAGTTAACTGAAAAACAATTGTCGCAAAGTTGACTTATGCTGATGAGGTTAGTCTTAAGGCCATCAACAAATAACACATTATTTAGAACCGGGCCATCTGGAATAGCTACTGTTCCTTTTCCAACAATTTTGGAAGATCGACCGTCTCCGAAAACAACAAGTCCACCGGAGATTTTCTCAAGATTTTGAAAACTATTTTTGTCACCGGTCATGTGACGGGAACAACCGCTATCCAGATACCAAGACGAACTATCATATGCATGCAAGGAAACATTGGTAACAAGACAAGGAAAAATTTCACCTTTGCGCACCCAAACCTTTTTGGAGTGCGTCAGTAATGGTCGTGAAGTTATATGACTAGGTGAAAGCGTCTTGTTAAAACGATTGCTGCTCCTTGATGAAGTCGTCTTGCGCGGTAAACTACCAAGGTTCTTTTCCTTCAATTGATTTGCAATTGATTTTCGAGGAATCACCTTTGTGGTAGTCATTGCAAGAGGTGTTTGAGGTGCGCGTTTGACTCCCGTCTTGCAATATCTTCTTATGTGCCCTGAAACACCACAACGAAAACATACCTTAGATCTTGACGATCCCAAAGAAGATGAAGTAGGTTTGTTGTCGTTGTTTGTCTTGAATTCCGGTGTCGGAGGAGGAGATACTGACTGAGGCACAAAAAATGTCCCACTCGAACTTGGACTGTTTCCAGTTTGAGTGTATCCGAGGCCGAACCGATTTGATTGACCAAGACCAAGAAGTCTATCCAACTTACTCCTTCCTGAAGAGAATCGCTGTAAGTCATCCTTGAGTTGGAAAATGGTCTTTGTCATTTCCAGGTTATCCTGTCGAGCCTCGTTGTAGAGCTTTGAGAAGTGATTCGCTTTATCCACCAGATTTGTATGTTCCTTCTCAAGTTGCTCATTGGACTCTTGAAGGGAAACATTTGCTTTTATCAGGTTATCCCTTTCCACTTCAAGATCGGTCGAGAGAGAAGTTACCCTTTTTACTTCTTCTTCGAGATCCTGCAATCTCCCTCTCAACCCCTTGTTTTGCTTAGCCGGTTTCTTTGAATCCCGTAAAGGTCTGTGATAGGCTAAAGCAAAATCTTCACCTTCCGAATCATCCGATTCGTTGTCCGTTGCAATCTTTTCAACAGTGGAGTTGGACAACGACTCGGATGTACTTGCCATAAAGCACATGAATGGTGAAGATATGGACGCGTGGAATGCCGTGGAGCTCTTTTCTTCATCACTTGAAGACGACTCATTTGACGTTGAGTTGTCATCCCAAGTGACGACTTGCATCGCCTTCTTCTTCGCCGGATACTTGTTGGGACACTCCGTTGCAATGTGGCCGTAGCCTCGACATTTGAAGCATTGTAGTTGTCCCTCTGAACTTTTCTTATCCTTTGAGAAGTTCTCTTGCTTTCTTGACTTGTAACTTGAAGTACCCTTGCCTTTGTTCGACTTTCCGAAGGATGGAGATTTACTTGAATTAGCCCTTCGAAAGTTGCGGCGAAACTTCCTTGTCAAGAGAGCAAGCTGCTTCTCAAATTCCTCCATAGAAAGGTTCTCGTCATCGTCTGAGGAGGATGTATCCGCGTCTTCTTCCTTAGTTGTTTTCAACGCATAACCTGAAGACTTAGAAGTGGATGCCTTTCCAGAAGAATTGTTAGTAGTAAAAGTCATTTCATATGTTTGTAATGAACCAACTAATTCTTCTACACGTATTTCGTCCGGGTGTTTAATAGTTTCAATGGCTGTAACCTTTGGGCGAAATCGTTCAGGAAGAGTTCTTAAGATCTTTCTTACAATCTTAAATTCTCGAATCTTCTCTCCCAGGTTAGCACATGAGTTTACGATGTCTTGCAATCGTGTATAGTAGTCCGTGAAAGATTCATTTTCTGCCATCAAGATAGAGTCAAACTTGCTCGTAAGCATTTGCAGTTTCTGAATCTTCACGAGGTTAGTTCCCTCATGTGTAACCTGAAGAACATCCCAGATTTCTTTCGCAGTCTCACATGCCGAGACGCGAGAGAATTCAGTTTGAGATAAGGCATTAAAAATAGCATTAATTCCCTTGCCATTGTAAGAAGAAGAATCTAACTCTTCCTTGGTCCATTTCGACCTAGGTTTTAAGGTGCGAACATCAGAGATAATTTCAGTTGGATTAGACCATCCTAATTCAATTGATTGCCACACCCGTTCGTCGATGGAAATTAAAAAGGCTTTCATCCGCACTTTCCAGTACGCATAATTTGTTCCATCGAAGAACGGGGGTCGGTTGATGTTTCCACCTTCAACCATTGTTTACAACCCTATTCCCGCTCCGATACCACTTGTTGGGTTATATGTAATAAGGATCTAAATAGGGGAAAAAACACCTAGAGGGGGGTGAATAGGTGTAAACGTATAAACACTCAAAAATCATTGCGATAAAAACCCAATGCGGAAATAAAAAATAACTCGTAAGATTTTTACGTGGAAAACTCCATCACCGGAGTAAAAAACCACGGGACCGATAACACGGCGAAATCCACTAGAATTAAAACACGTACAAGGTGATTTACCGTACACACTTACGACTCAACCTTTTCCATACGCTCCTAGAGGATCTTCTCCGCTCGCTCCACGACGCTTCTCGAATCCACGATCTGCGCCCAACGCCGAATCCACGGCGTCCAACGTCGAATCCACGACGTCCGACCGAGTCCACGGTCTTCACCCAATAGCACCCTTCGAATCCACGAACGTGCCTCGCTCCGAATCCACGAGAGCGGTTGAACCTTGAATCCACAAGGACACGCGAATCCACGCGCCGATTTTTGGGGTAAATCGTTGTTTTTGGTGGTGATGATCCGCCGAATACTTAGATCAAAGATAGATCGGAAATACCATCTAAGTATTCATTAGTTTGATTCAACTCAAGATGTGAGTATGAAAACCTAGAATCAAACTAATCAATATAGATGAAGAAACATAGAGTATTCTCTAATGATTTCCTTCTTCTCTATATGTGGATCTTAGGCCGTATAAAATAATATGTGAATATGACGGCTATTTGGATTAACCCTAGAAAAAGAGTCATAGGGTCTATTTATAGGTTAGAAACATTTGGAAGGAGATAAGAATCAAAAACCTAACATTTCTGGAATTTTGACGGACGGCGATCCGGATCGGATTTGGGCGATCCGGATTGCAGTAGCAATAAAGACGGTTTCCAGAAAACAAATGTTCGGGATCCGGATCGGAATGCCTGATCCGGATCGTTCATACATTTCAGAAAACTCAACGTTCGGGATCCGGATCGTGAGATGCTGCGATCCGGATTGAAGTGATGTATGAAACAACAACCTTCGGGATCCGGATCGCTGGCTCTGATCCGGATCCTGAACATGTCCGAACACCAGTTTTTGATTTTTATGCAGTTAAAAACTCTTCCAGGTGTTTCTACTGTCACGCCCCAGGGTCGAAACTGCGACCCGGGCCCGCCAACAGATCCGCCACCTATGCCAACCTGCATAGGCGAAGCGTCCTACCTGTAAGAAAAGTGCTACAACTAAACAGATATCAGAGCTATAATAAGAATCTGCTGTAACTAAAAATCAATCACTGTACAACTGAAAATAAACAACACTGTCTGCCTCCCAAAATAATAATAATAATAATCCTCAAGTACAAGCTCTAAAACCCAACTGGGAGGTAACTCCAATCAATATACAACAGTGTACAGTCCTCTCGATACAAAATATCCTCACTACAAAAGTCTCTCAAGTAGGAAAAAGAAACAACTAATCTACTGCTGATCTCCTCTGAAGGGTACCGCTACTCTCCAACGCCGGGTAGGGATCTAGCTCGCGACTCCCTCGCCACGATCAACAACCGCAGAGTCGGCCACACCTGCTAAGACTCTGCACAACAAAGAGAGGAGAGAAAAAGGGGGGAGAAAACCCCCAAAGGGTGTGAGAACTACACCAAAAAGGGAGTTCTCAGTGGGTACCACCGCCAGACCCGACGGTCTGCCCACCAAGTCCTCAAGAGACAAAACTGACCCAAGTCATAAGACTGAATGGGTAGGCTGGAGACTCAACAGCTACCCTGCTCCTAACTAAGACAAAAGGGGAGACCAAACAGGGGTATGCAACCACTAGCACATAAGTGCACCAACGACCCAATCGACTGTCTGCCACATCTGGTCCAGTCAAACCTGCATCCACCTACAACCACCTCCCAAAGACGGGCAGGAATTACGTAGGGTGTCCAAACGGACTAGCTCGCTATCGAGTAGAGGATCATGCAGGCTATGGTCAAAATCCACGCTCTCTCTCTCGAACGGATAGAATCAAGATGCTAAACCTCTCACACAGCGGTCAAAGTACTCGAAAATCACGGGACCACCGTCCACCAGACGGCTCACAACAATACTATCACTGACCTAAACTCAACTACCAGTCTATCCTCGGCCCCCAGGCACGAGTGTAACAATGAAAGTCTTTTGACCGAAATAAACTCAATCTACATGAACGGTGTAAAACCCGGTACTGCCTGCTCTGTCACCAATCTCTCGAACTCAGATATCCACTGTCCAAATGACGGAACCCAACACGGTCTAACCGGCAACCCGACACGGTCTGACCGGAACCCAACACGGTCTGACCGGAACCCAACACGGTCTGAAGCCTACTCCGGAGCGGCACTCGAGGGGAGCTACCCACACGAGGTAAAGCATCTCTGTCATCAACATCAACAATATCTCGAAACAGCAGGGCTCGATCATCAATCAGATCAAGTGGGGAAAATCAACCACCAAGGAAAGACCCGACCTCAATCGGATGCAACTAAACGATAAGTGGGAAACTCCATCCACTAGGGAAAAACGACACCCAAATCTGGTGCATAGAGAAACATCCGGTCAACCGCCCAATATCCGCGGTTGCCGCAAAGCCCCGCAACTAAACCAACCTGTCCCAGACACGAAGTCCCGACTACCTACCCAGACCCCTGCTGAACCCGAGCAACACTGACCACCTGACTAACAAGAAGGAGAAAGGAAAAGCATGGTTTCTCCTAAGTCAAGTTCCAATAAGTAGTGCAGCAGTATAAAAGATGGCCTAACTACATGACCATACAAGCATGCAATGTCCTCAAGGAAATAAAGGGGGTAAAGCATAATAATAGTTCCTTTAGGAATAAGCAACATGCCGGAATCCAAAACTAAAACTGTCACAACTCAGGGTTCATTAATAGAATGATCAGATACTCCTCAGAGTACAAATCCGCACATAGCTACGAAATCCTGTCCCAAATCATAATCCAACACAAGAAAGGCTATGTGCTAACATGGCATGTTATAGAATCTCATAGGGTAACATTATCCTAGGTAAGCTTACATAGTCATCAATAGATGTCCAGTCATGCAAATCCTCAGTACCTCATAAAATACTATTCTTGCAATCATTTTATACCGATATCAATAACAAGCTTACCTACTTACCAATATAAACTATGTACTACACATGCATGCATCGTCATAGAGGGGTGACATCCCACAAGTGGACTTATACTTGCCACAGCATAAACATGCCTTAAACAATTACTGAAAATAAGCTCGCCACATGAAGCGCTTAACCCAAGGCAAACCTGGAGTCGGTGAAGTGGGTAGACGCCCGCGGTCCAAATCTGCCAACATAACACCACGGTACAAGTCGCGCAAGCCTCGGCTTCAAACAGCTAAAAAAAACCCTGGGTACAACAATAACGCTCAACATTACACTTTTATTCCAAAATTAACCAAACATACACAATCTAAAATCAGTCCCAAAGCCGCGCATATTTCACCTGCTGCAAGTGCCCAGAAAAAATCCATAAAAATACCACAGTAATCCTCGCGTCGATACCTTCGAAACGAGTACCTGCACGTCCAATCCGAGCTTCCTACACTGAGAAACAATTCGGACAAGGGACCACCCCCGAATCAAACTACACTCAAAAACTGTAGCAACAATTACTGTTCACAGATAATCTTCACCTTCGAGAAATATTCAGAAAATTCACAAAAATTGGGCATATTCCTCGTGATGTGTAGATGCAAATCGCCTCTTGAATCGCCCCAATCCGATGCCTGTGCGCGCGAAGATATCACCAAAACACCGCGACCGCTGTCCCAGAACTCCGCCAGAAAAAAGGGGTTACAAGATGATCCGAAAGACCCATGAAAAAGTCGGAATGGGAAAAAAACCAGTAAACATGGGAACATAGCCCTACCTGTCGTGAAGCCAACGGCGCAAGAATCACTGAAAAAGGTGCTCGGGGTAAGCCGGGGGAGTCCTCGCACCAAAAACGCGACGAAGAAGACCACAAAACGAACGAGCGTCGCGCCGCGCCGTAAAAATAGAAACCTCGATAAGCGTGCCACCAAAAATCCCAAAACTTTGCAGAAAGATGCAGCCAAAAACGAGGATCAACTTTGCTGAAGGCACCCGGCGAGAAGAGGCTCGGAAATGGGGAAAAAGGGAGAAGAAGAGAGCTCGGATCGCTATTTATAGGCAGCTGAAACAATTGGAAAATACCGGATATGTCCGGATTTCCGGGCGCTGGGAATTTTCGGGCGCGCACTTGTAGCCAGCCGAAATCCCTGCGCCCGAAAACTGTAGCCGCCCGAATCCCTCCTGGGCCGCCACGTCGCCGCCAAACAGCGGACAGCAACCCCAGCCGCTCCCCGCGCGACACGTCGCGCCCCCCAGACGCCGACAGTGTCCTCCACAAGCGCGGGAATCCGCCCCGACCGCGCCCACGTGCGCCTGACGCCGCCGCCTGCCACCCTGCCGCGCACAGTAGTAGACCCACCAATCGGAGAACGCCACGTGTCATGCCACTGCATAGTGAACCCGGTGCACGAAATCGTGTGGACCGAACCAATGCAAACCTGCACGTGTCACCCCCGGTCCACCGTGCGCCCCCGCACCCCCGTAGACCGCGCCCCGCGGACCGGCCCACTCCCGAGCCGCCACGCGTCCCGCCCCCGGCGCCGCCGCGTGGACCGGGCGGCCGCGCCTCCGTCCGCGCGCTGCCTGCGGCCGCTCCGCGCTGCCGCCGCCGCCGGAACACTGTTCCGGCGTGAACAGTGTCCAGAGCCCAAAAATAACAAGTGGGTAGTCGGTTTTAACCGTTTCGCGCGCTGAATCCGAATTTGATGTCCATTTCGCCAAATTCCAACTCCAAAATTTGCCGAAGGCATCCGGGAAAGGTAATCCTTGGTCCGAATTCGCACTGAGGCCAATTTAAATATCCTTGGCGCGCGAAACCACTTTTGGAGCTCCGACGGATCCAAGATCACCCACGTGATCCAAAAACACACTGAGCCAACACTAATGTCCAAATGGGGCACAAATCTCACCAACACGCCACATAGGCCTCGGGAGCTGTAGATGATCCAGTAATCTCGTCGTGGGGATCCAGGTCCTCACATCCTCCCCACTAAGAAAAGTTCGTCCTCGAAACTAGCTCAAATCCCCCAAGGGTCCCACATACCACGGGTAGGTATTCATCAATAAAGCCTCCAGCTCCCGAACATCACTCACTCCCCGTGATTACTTCCCAACACAACAACAACAAGTACGGCATGGGCCCGACATGCGATTCTCTCATCTCCGAGCCAGAAATCGCAACGGGCGTCCTTCGTACTCCAACAATCAAGATCTCAAAAGGGGCAAAGTCGATCACGGGCGAGGGATCCAAAAGCAACACACTCCAGAGCTTGAGACGTGAAACCACCCGAGGCCCCATCAAGAGCCGGGGGGGAAACAGAATAATCAACAGCGCACACACGCCCCAAACCACCTCCTGGTGTCTAATCAACAAGATCACCCGAAGTATACCCCAAATTCATCCCTATGAGGAAAAAAGATCCAATAAGCTGGGGTCTTCACTCGGTTACTTCCGATCCAAAATCACCCGAGTGGCCTACTCGACCACGAGCTACCATCAAAAGGATCCTCAAGAGGCACAATCTCAAGCCACGGTTGGACACTCAACAAGCCAACATAACTCCAACAGACCCCGGGTAGACAAGATGCCCTGACGGGACCAAACCGTCAGTGAACGGGAGGGAAACGGCTCGAAAGGCGATCATAATGCGGGGCTCAAACTCGCGCGTCAAAAATCCAAACCAGCAACACGATCGCGAAAATCCCACTCAAGATGCTGAGTAATCAGAACTGATAGCCAAGCGCATGGCCTACGCCCAGGTATAACAATCCAAGCTGGAAATAAAGGACGTACTGAAAGGCTCAACTGTGGAATCCAAGCTGCCTGCAAAAACAGTGTTTCATTGCACAGCACTCACAGGGTTGGACTAAAGAAGTGTGGACCGAAGATCCACCCACGGTAACTCTACGCCACAATGGGAGGCATCACAAACCACACAATCCATCTCCAACACAGGAAACACTAGCATGGGGCGCTAACCAGTCACATATCCATTGGCCATGCTTATTGGCACGCCAAGTCTAGAAGCTTCTCACCTCAAGAATGAAAGTTGGTCTCGGTCAACTTGAATAACATCCACTTGGTCAGGTTCCACCGCCGTCCCTACGGCTCGAACAAAGCGACCCAAGAAGTATGCTTCTGCAGCTACACCTTGTACCTCCTAACTGGCATACCGCTTCATCCACACGGGCATGTAGCACACATCCACAAAGTGCTCCTAGTACTCCAAGTCACTCTGGGGAGAAAATCAAAATATCCACGGAAAACACCACTCCCAGTCGTCCAAGTACAACTGGGACCTACTATTCCTCAGATCTTGAAGTCCCAGGGCAATCGTCATTCCATTGGGCTCACTAACAACTCAGAATGCCCCCACCGCGTCCGCAAACGCCACTAGGGCGAAGTTCAGCTGTCTAACTCCAAGTGGGCACTCGGATCATACACCAACTGCCGGGCGTCAACTCCATCAAAAAGGTCCTAGATACATAAAACGGACCCTCAATGCCGTGTATCACCGATGGGGCATCAAAACCGTATACAACGGAGTGGCACTAGGGCAAACAGACCCAAGATCCATCGGCACCTGCAGCAGTGCCATCGGGTATCTATCCGCCCTAACGGCGATATCAAATTGAGGTGCTGTCCCGGTGGTGTGCGGTCCCTAGAACAACATCAAACACAATCTCTATCTCCCTAACGGCGCAATTACCAACATAAGGGAATCCACACACGGGATCTAACGGGTAACAGAGATATCCCTGAGTC